>JADBJO010000137.1:985000-997500 GCA_016801955.1 Conus betulinus | reverse complement strand
AGCTTCTTGAGCATACGATAGCTTAGAACGAACGAGTGATATTGCCAGATGTTTCAATGTTTTTACATCCTGGCACCAGCTTTGCTTGCTTAAGATTTCAAAAAAATTTAAACTTTTCCTAGCCTGGTTTAAGAGATAATCAATGTGAACTTTCCATGTCAATTTAGATGTGAAGTAAACGCCTAAGAATGTTACTACTGAGTTGACATACTGAAGTGTTATTCCATCAAGCCTAAAAGACGGCAGATCAACAGGATCATCACCATTATTATCAAAGGCTTTTTTTCACACATAAAAAATATCGCCAGAGTACTCTTTCGCCTGAAAATTGATGCTTAATTTGTGTTGTTAATTTTACAATGTGGTCAGTTGTTGATCTTCCTTTTCTGAAGCCTGCTTGCTTAACAGGTATTATTTCATTTTTATCACAAAAATAGATACGCCTATCTAGTATAATTCTTCCCATAAGTTTCCGTACGTGAGACGTCAGAGCTACAGGTCGGTAACTGTGGAGACTAGAGGGAGACTTTCCTTGCTTTACAATGGGGACAATTACAGACTGTTTCCAAATTGATGGCATAACACCATTACTCCAAACTCGTTGGAATATTTTCAATAAAAAAAAAAATAATAATAATTATCTGGTAAATGTTTTAGCATTCGATTCGAAACAGCGTCCAATCCAACTGATGATGATTTATTACCTATCAGTGAGATGGAGTCGTTTAACTCGCATATAGTTATGGGGGCATTTATATAGTGGTCATTATTTGAAACTGGCTCTTCGTACATCTCTGTTTTTTCTTCCCTTTTCCTATGTTGTATGCAATCTTGTGGAAGACTTTCTAGACGCATTGTCTTTGAAAACATGTTAGCGAATGCTTCTGCTTTTTCAGATGAGGTTGAGAATTTTTTATTATCCAAATTAACTGGATGTCTTGGGAGATTTATCCCTTTTTTTTCATAGTTTGAAATTTTTGCCACACTTTTTGAAGGTCCTTATGATGAGAAACTTCTTTAGCACAAAACGCTGTCCAGTAAAAGCCGCTTTGCTTTTGCAATTATTCGGTTAGAGTGTGACTTAGCTTTTTCATTTCTAGGCAGTTTTTTCTTTTTTTCACTTTTGGCTACAGCTTCTTTAAGGCCGCAATCCTTAGTCCACCACCACACATTGCCGGTATGAAGTGTTTTTGAGAAGTATTAGTATGACATTTTGGTACTGAATCATCAGCGGCTAAGAGAATCATTTTGTTGAATTTTGAATACATACCATTTACATTTTCTTCATCTTCACAAAAAGTCTCTATGTGTCTATAGGAAAAGAAAAGCCTTGAACTTATCCCAGTTGGCAAACTTATAACTGTATTTAGGTATTTTGTCTTCAGGCAAATTTTTTATGTCGTATGTTTTATTGTCATTATGATGGGCCGATGATCACTTCCAGGAGTGTCATCAAAAGTTTGCCATAAGCATGATTGGGAGAAATCATAGTCAGATCTATTGCGCTTGATCTATGGGTGGGAATGTCAGAAATCCTAGTTATACTCCCATCATTAAGCAAATACAATGAAGAATCCACCACAGCAATCGTTTCTTCTCTCTCTCTCTCTCTCTCTCTCTCTCTCTCTCTCTCTCTCTCTCTCTCTCTCTCTCTCTCTCCTCTCTCTCTCTCTCTCTGTGTGTGTGTGTGTGTGTGTGTGTGTGTGTGTGTGTGTGTGTGTGTGTGTGTGTGTGTGTGTAACATTGTCCATGATTGAAACTATGAATGTTGTGAGTGTGAGTGGTTGTAGTTATGAAGGTTGTGACTGTGAGTAGTTGTAGTTATGATGAATGTTGTGAGTGTGTGAGCGGTTGTAGCATGTGAGTGGTTGTAGTTATGAATGTTATGATTGTGAGTGGATGTAGTTAAGAATGTGCAGTTATGAACAACATGATTGTGAGTGGTCGTGACTTGTGAGTGGATGTAGTTATGAATGTGAAGTTATGAATAACATGATTGTGAGTGATTATATCTATGTTGTGAGTGATTGCAATCATGATGGTGTGTGTGAGAGAGAGAGGGGGGGGGGGGGGGGGGGGAGGGAGAGAGAGAGAGAGAGATTGTAGCTGTGAAAGTTGTGATTTTAGAGGTTTAGCTATAACTCCTGTGGTTATGAGTGGTTGCAACTATTAAGCCAGTGACTGTAGCTATTAATATATAATTATGATTGACCATTGCTATGACTTCTGTGATTATGATTGACCATTGCAATGACTTCTGTGATTGCGATTGACTACGGCTATGAATTCTGTAATTGTGGGTGACTGCACGAATGAATCATGTGACAGTGAGTGAATGTAGCAATGAACCTTGCAATTGTAACTGGCTAAAACTAAGAATGCTATGATTTTAACTCATTGTAGCTATAAACCCTGTTGTTGTGATTGCTTGTAGCAAAGCATCCTGTGACAGGTAATGATTGTATCCATGAATCCTACGATCATGACAGGTTGTAGCTGTGTATCTTGTGATGGTGAGTATCTGTAGCCATAAATCCTATGATTAAGACAAATTGTAGCTAGAAATCCTGTTTCTATTATTGGTTGTAGTACAAATCCTGTGACTGTCACTAGTTATTGACGTGAATCTCGTGAGCCTAGCAGATTGTAGCGATAAGTCCTGTGATTGTAAGTAACAGTAACTATTATTGTGAATGAGTGATTGAAGCTATCGTGTATATAATTGTGTGTGATTGCAGCAGTCGTTTCTGTTATTGTACGTGATTGCATCAATCGTTTCTGTAAATGTGAGTGACTGCAGCTATCGTTTTTGTGCATGTAAGTGATTGCAGCGATCGTTTTTCTGAATGTGAGTGATTGCAGCAATCGATTTTGTGAATGTCCGTGATTGCAGCAATCTTTTTTGTGAATGGGAGTGATTGCAGCAATCGTGTCTGTAAATGAGAGTGATTGCAGCAATCGTGTCTGTGAATGAGAGTGATTGCAGCAATCGTGTCTGTGAATGAGAGTGATTGCAGCAATCGTGTCTGTGAATGAGAGTGATTGCAGCAATCGTGTCTGTGAATGAGAGTGATTGCAGCAATCGTGTCTGTGAATGAGAGTGATTGCAGCAATGAAGCCAATTCTTTAACTATAAAGGAAAAGTTTTCTTAACACAAACCTGGTTCTTGAAGATTCACAAAGTGTTCATTCTGGTGTGTCTGTTATTATCTTTTAATTCTAGCCCAAGTCTTAAAGAATCAAATAGGACCAATACATTAATGAGGAGAGGAATCAATCTTTCACAAATTCTCAACTCTGAAAGAAGCCATCCTTAGCACTCCTCTAACTCTATATGAAATCATTACTTAACATTCATACAGCTCTGAAGACTTGAACTCTCAACATTCATCCAGCTTCCAAGAAATCATGTTTTCACACTCCTCGAACTCTTGAAGAACTCAATTCTTAACAGTCCTCAGCCTCTTAAGAGATCAATTCGAAACAGTCTTCCAGCTCTTGGGGAAATCAATTCTTAACACTCGCCCAACTCTTGAAGAAATCAATTCTTAACAATCATCCAACTCTTAAGAAATCATTTGTTAACATTTGTCCAGTTATTGAAAAAAAGATTCACACACTCCTCGGGCTTTTAAGGAACTCTGGCTTTTGTAACATTCGTTCAGTTCATGAGGAAATGAATACTTAACGCTCCTTCAGCTCTGGCAAAACAAAGCAGCGACACTGTTTTGCTGAATGAACGTGTCTCTCTGGCCCAATATGACGTCTAACTGAATCCTTTTTGTTTCATCTCTGCTAATCTTCTGGCACAAAAAAAGAGGAACAGGAAGGTTTGGAGACAACCCAAGCAATTTCTGTTTTCACATCTTCCTAGGTTTCGTGTCTTGACAGGTAAACACTAATTCTGCCAGTGCTTGCGTTTTTACAGCCACAAGATTGTGAGTGATTGCCGCCATTATTCTGGATGATTTTGCTCTTGTGTGCTTTGAGAACGAGAAGGCTGGTGGGAGGGAGGGGAGTAGACGGGGGATCAAAGTGTGCGAAGTCAAGAGGAAGAAAATTGATGGATGAGGGTGGAGGCGGTGGCTATGGAAGATAATGTGCCCCCCATACATCTGCCAATTTGCAATGGGACGTCGGAGGTCTCCCTAACTTGTTGAAGCCATCCTCTCCTCCTTCTCCCACACTCCTCTCTGACTCCCCTTTCCTTCCATCAATCTCCCCCGATTCCCTCCCGTTTCCTTTCATCTCTCTCCCCTGATTCCCTCCCCTTTCCTTCCATCTCTCTCCCCTAATTCCCTCCCCTTTTCTTCCATCTCTCTCCCCTGATTCCCTCCCTTTTCCTTCCATCTCTCTCCCCTGATTCCCTCCCTTTTCCTTCCATCTCTCTCCCCTAATTCTCTCCCCTTTCTCTTCCATCTCTCTCCCCTAATTCCCTCCCTTTCCTTACATCTTTCTTCCCAATTCCGCTTTACTTCACGTACCCATAAATCTGTCTGTCTGTCTGTCTGTCTGTCTGTCCGTCTGTCTGCCTGTTTGTCTCTCTCTCTCTCTCTCTCTCTCTCTCTCTGTCTGTCTCTCTCTGCTCTCTCTGTCTCTCTGACTCTCTCTCTCTCTCTCTCTCTCTCTCTCTCTCTCTCTCTCTCTCTCTCTCTCTCTCTCTCTCTCTCCTTTATTGCGTCTTACATGTTGTCATTGTTTGCCGCTTTATTTATGGTTATTTAACATATTTCTAGATCAGCCAATCATTTTCTTCATACACGAGAGACTTGACAGAGAGAGAGAGAAAGAGAGAGAGAGAGAGAGAGAGAGAGAGAGAGAGAGAGGGGGAAAAGTACTGTACAGTCAGCGTATGTTACTCCAGTGTCTCCTTTTAGTTCCTGACTGGACACTCCTGACCTGGAGGAAACACACTGACCACTGACACCTCCACCAGTCTACTGACACCTCCACCAGTCTACTGACCACTGACACCTCCACCAGTCTACTGACCACTGACACCTCCACCAGTCTACTGACACCTCCACCAGTCTACTGACCACTGACACCTCCACCAGTCTACTGACCACTGACATATCCACCAGTCTACTGACACCTCCACCAGCCTACTGACGACTGACACCTCCACCAGTCTACTGACCACTGACACCTCCACCAGTCTCCTGACACTTCGACCAGTCTACTGACATTGACACCTCCACCAGTCTACTGACACCTCCACCAGCCTACTGACCACTGACACCTCCACCAGTCTACTGACACCTCCACCAGTCTACTGACCACTGACACCTCCACCAGTCTCCTGACACCTCCACCAGTCTCCTGACACCTCCACCAGTCTCCTGACACCTCCACCAGTTTACTGACACTGACACCTCCACTAGTCTACTGACCACTGACACCTTCAGCAGTCTACTGACCACTGACATCCCCACCAGTCTACTGACCAGTGAGACATCCACCAGTCTACTGACCAGTGAGACATCCACCAGTCTAGTGACTAGTCAGTCATCCACCGGTCTATTGACCAGGGGATCATCCACCAGTCTATTGACCAGGGGATCATCCACCGGTCTATTGACCAGGGGATCATCCACCAGTCTATTGACCAGGGGATCATCCACCGGTCTATTGACCAGGGGATCATCCACCAGTCTATTGACCAGTGAATCATCCACCAGTCTATTGACCAGGGGATCATCCACCAGTCTACTGACCAGGGGATCATCCACCAGTCTATTGACCAGGGGATCATCCACCAGTCTATTGACCAGGGGATCATCCACCAGTCTATTGACCAGTGAGTCACCCACCAGTCTATTGACCAGTCAGTCACCCACCAGTCTATTGACCAGTGAGACATCCACCAGTCTATTGACCAGTGAGTCATCCACCAGTCTATTGACCAGTGAGACATCCACCAGTCTACTGACCAGTAAGACATCCACCAGTCTATTGACCAGGGGATCATCCACCAGTCTATTGACCAGTCAGTCATCCACCGGTCTATTGACCAGTCAGTCACTCACCAGTCTATTGACCAGTGAGACATCCACCAGTCTATTGACCAGTGAGACATTCACCAGTCTATTGACCAGTGAGACATTCACCAGTCTACTGACCAGTGGATATGTTGGCTGAGGTGTGTGACCATTCAGACTCCAACTCTGCCAACATTGACGATTTTAGCGTCACTAAAGCGAAGTGATTGGAGCTGCTGCCCCTGGACCTTTCATGTGGTGTGCTTTGGTGACAAGAGAAGAAATGGTTCAGTGAGTGGCTGGTGAAAGGGGTGTAGGGGAGGGGGTTAGGCGGAGACAGGGAGAGGGGTGGGGATAGCAGATAATTGCCTCCATACATCTTCAGATTTGCTTTGGGACATCAGAAGTCGCCGTAACACTGTCAGGATTCCAGATTCTTCATAATCAGCCCATCGATCGCCTGCTCCTTAAATCGTCCAGTCCCACTGCCCACCCTGTCCCCCATCGCCGCTACTATCATCACCATCTCTTTTCATTCCCCGCTTCTTAACTTGTCCACCCCCACCCCTTCTCCCGCCCCCATGTCCACCATTATCATCTCCCCTCTCCTCAAAATGCCCATGTCCAGCACAATATTCCATCGCTTCCACCCCCCCCCCCACCCCCCGACCACCCCCCCCACCCACTCCCGAACCCCTCCCTCCCTTTGGTCTGGTCTTCTCTTCTCCATCCCTGGCTGGACGCTTTAACCGACCTGAACGTAGTGTCAGCATTGTTCCTGACTGCAGAAATGCCAGTGCTGAGAGAACTAAGGGATGAAAACAATGATGGAGGTACTAGCACGTTGTGAAATTAGCATTATAGTGGAAGGGTAATAAGACAAAGAATCCAAGCCAGTGGAAAGATGACTCACTTTCAAGTTCGTGGAAGCTCTGCCTGTAGGTGTTTCATTTATATCTCCTGCAACTTACCTCAGCATGGTGTTTGATTTGTCTCTGTGACACGTCATTTTCAGACATGAAGAAACCACATGAAATTAATGTGGAGAGGTCATTGCCGGACATCGAAAACTATAAGAAACTAACCAGGAAACATCGTTGTCCGATCTGAAGAAAGCAGCAGGAACTAACCAGGAAACATTGTCCGATCTGAAGAAAGCAGCAGGAACTGAATGGGAAACATCATTGTCCGATCTGAAGAAAGCGGCAGGAACTGACCAGGAAACATCATTGTCCGATCTGAAGAAAACAGCAGGAACTGACCAGGAAACATCATTGTCCAATCTGAAGAAAGCAGCGGGAACTGACCAGGAAACATCATTGTCCAACCTGAAGAAAGCAGCGGGGGAACTGACCAGGAAACATCATTGTCCAATCTGAAGAAAGCAGCAGGAACTGACCAGGAAACATCATTGTCCAACCTGAAGAAAGCAGCAGGAACTGACCAGGAAACATCATTGTCCAACCTGAAGAAAGCAGCAGGAACTGACCAGGAAACATCATTGTCCGATCTGAAGAAAGCAGCAGGAACTGACCAGGAAACATCATTGTCCAACCTGAAGAAAGCAGCAGGTAGTGACGGAAACTTCTGAACGCTGATCTAAGGCAAAGTGGAAGGGCCCCGGGTTGTTCCTTTGCTTCATTTGTGCCAGAGACTGGCCGCACCATTGGGTTATTCCTTTGCTTCATTTGTGCCAGAGATTGGCAGCTCCATCGGGTTATTCCTTTGTTTCATTTGTGCCATAGACTGGCCGCACCATTGGGTTATTCCTTTGGTTTCATTTGTGCCAGAGGCTGGCAGCTCCATCGGGTTATTCCTTTAGTTTCATTTGTGCCATAGACTGGCAGCTCCATCGGGTTATTCCTTTGGTTTTATTCGTGCCAGAGACTGGCAGCTCCATCGGGTTATTCCTTTGGTTTCATTTGTGCCAGAGACTGGCAGCTCCATCGGGTTATTCCTTTGGTTTCATTTGTGCCAGAGACTGGCCGCACCATCGGGTTATTCCTTGGGTTTCATTTGTGCCAGAGACTGGCAGCTCCATCGGGTTATTCCTTTGGTTTCATTTGTGCTAGAGACTGGCAGCTCCATCGGGTTATTCCTTTGGTTTCATTTGTGCCAGAGACTGGCAGCTCCGTTGCGTGGCTTTGGCGAGGGCCGTAAGATTGAAGGCAGAATTACTGTGCCCCCAAACGAAGCAATAAACAAATACAACACAAACACTAAGGGTTTCGATCGTTTTGGTCTTCTTCAGGCAAGACAAATAACGTTCAGGACATGATGATGATGATGATGTGATGATGGTGATGATGGTGATGATGATGATGATGATGATATCACTACTACTACTATTACTACTACTACTACTACTACTACTACTACTACTACTACTACTACTAGTAGTAGTAGTAGTAGTCGTAGTAGTCGTAGTAGTAGTAGTAGTAGTAGTAGTACTACTACTACTACTACTACTACTACTACTACTACTACTAATGATGATGATAATATAATAATGATAATAATGATAATAACAATAATGATGATAATAACGATTGTAATAATGATAGCAATAACAATGTTAATAATAACAATAATAGTAATGATGATAATAATGAGAATAATACACTAATAATGATAATGATGGTGATACAATCATAATGATAATGCTAACAAACACGAGAACAGTAGTTGCAATAATGATACTAACAATTCTAGCAGAAGAAGAGGGGTTTGAGGTTCATTAACTAATCTTATTACAGCAGCAGTAGTCGTACTGATGATAGTAGTAATAGTAGTTATAGTAATGCTGGGTAGTACAGATGCTGGTGAAATTACTGCCTTCTTGGTTGGGTAACAAGATTTTTAAGCACCAGTCTTAACACTGGAGTTAAGGTTTTTGTTGTTGTGAAGATATTCAGCTATGAATTAAAATAAAAACAAAACCGTATTCAGTTGTAACACTTTTTTGACTGATTTCATCTATGAACTTGTTCTGATTTACTGCACACAGTTCTTTATCTGACGTGTGTCTCTTCTGCCCATCACTTTCAACTCAGAGTGCTGTAAAAAAAAAATATTTAAAAAAACATTTTTGTGGCTTCAAAACGGAGTGACTGAGGGCGGAAAATGAAGCAAAATTTAGAAAGAGAGTGGGTTCGTTAACACCAAGGACGTAGACAAAGTACAGGAAAACCTTTTACTAGTGTGCCCAACATGAGAAGATAAGTGGTTTCTCGTTCTTCATTTTCACTGCCCTAAATGTTATGTGTTTTTTTGCCTGAAGAAGACCCAAGAGGTCGAAATGCTTTGTGTCTTGTCCTGTACTTTGTTTGTCTATGTCCTTGGCGGTAACTAACCCCTCTCTTTCTACATTTTTGTGGTTGTTGGTCATATTTTAATAAAGGATGCAAGCTGTAAAGTAATGCAGACAAGGTTGGGGAGGCATGAATGATGATAAGGGTGATATAGAGATTATCTGACCAGTGTCTGTAGATTTTTGTGGATTGTGCTGTGCAAGGGAAGTTTTTTTTTTTTATATCTTTTCTCTCTTGTCCTGTATTTGTTGAAAAGGGCGCTTTCACCGAAATATCCAGAAGTGTTGTGGTGTCCTTTGTTAATAAAATAACGTCACTTTACGCTTGTTGTGTGCTTGTTTGTTTGTTGTATGTTTCAGTGACGTTGCAGTCTGTTTCATCTTTTTTCGTGTAGAAATAGCATTGTTCTCTACCAGCTCTACTCAAGAAAAAACAGAAAAGAAAAAACATACACCTGAAGGTGCAGGTAGGACCTAGAAAAGTACTGTCCTCAACTGCCGAAACACCAGCTGGGAGCAATTCTGCACCACCCTTGGAAGCCAGCGCTGTGTTCACATAGGCTGCAGGCACGCATTCCATTAACACGTGAAGGGACATGATTACTCCCTGGCAGATGCCATTGTGTAACGGCCACTGGATGTCACACGGTAGAATCTCCACGGGAGCGTTCCCATGGGTGCACCAGCCCATATTTCATGACTTCAGAGCCCACCATCAAAAAAAAAAAACGCCATTCTCAAGCAACTGCCGTGTGCATCTTGTAGCCTCGCTTGTTGCTGTTCCGCTGACAGGCGATGACAGTACAACTACACACATGGCCAAGCTTTCGTCATGAGGTCTTACGTGCTATATGAAGAGAATCCCAGGTCACACTCTTTTCCGTTGTCACAGGACTTTGCCTGCGGTCAGTGAGTCTTTCCTCCATCATTGGACCTTCCCCACAGCCGGCCAAAAGGCAGACAAGAAAAAGATACATCCAAAGGTGTGGATAGGACCCAGAGAAGTACTGTCCTCAACCACTAAACAAACCAGCTGAGAGCAATCCTGCACCACCCTTGGATGCTGCGCTGTGTTCACATAGGGTGTAGGCACGCACAGGACATTTAATTAATGATGATGGTGGTGATTTAAAGATTAACTGTTGAGTGTCGTGTAGAAATAACATTACTCTACCAGCTCCATTCAAGAAATGCATCTCTCTCTCTCTCTCTCTCTCTCTCTCTCTCTCTCTCTCTCTCTCTCTCTCTCTCTCTCTCTCTCTCTCTCTCTCTCTCTCTCTCTCTCTCATAGTGTCATATCAGATGTTAAAGATGTAACGATGATAGATCTCAAGTTCTACTTTTTAATAATTATATGAATTGTTCTAATAATGAATTCATGAGGAATCTATTTTGTGTACACACACACACACACACACACACACACACACACACACACACACACACACACACACACACACACACACACACACACACACACGTGTATACGTGTGTGTATGCATGCGTGCGTGCGTGTGTGTGTGGGGGGGGGGGGGGGGTCATGTGTGTGTGTGCATGTTTGAGTGCATGTGTTTGCGTGTGCTTGTGTGTGTGTGTGTGTGTGTGTGTGTGTGTGTGTGTGTGTGTGTGTGTGTGTGTGTGTGTGTGTGTGTGTGTGTGTGTGTGTGCCATTCTAAGTGTAATTAACTTTTAGGTGTGGTGTGACTGTTTATCACTGTACAAGGTTCTTCTGCACTGAAGCAAATACAAGTTTGAAGTACAACGCTCTCCATTCGCCTTGAGTGAATGGTTCAATGATAACACTTTAACGTCCTTGTCTGTACTCCATTTTCACCCCTCCCCCCCCTCCTCTCCGCCCCTTTTCTTCTTCACATCATCTATCTTCATCTCTCTCCCCTCCTTCTCTGCCCCTTTTCCTTCTTATCGTCACATTATCTATCTTCATGTCTCTCTCCCCTCCTTCTACTTCGCCCCTTTTTTCCTTCTTATCTTCCCATTATCCATCTTCATCTCTCTCCCCTCCTTCTACTCAGCCCCTTTTCCTTCTTATCTTCACATTATCCATCTTCATCTCTCTCCCCTCCTTCTACTCAGCCCCTATTCCTTCTTATCTTCACATTATCTATCTTCATCTCGCTGCCCTCCTTCTACTCAGCCCCTATTCTTCTTATCTTATCTTCACATTATCTATCTTCATCTCGCTGCCCTCCTTCTACTCAGCCCCTATTCCTTCTTATCTTCACATTATCTATCTTCATCTCTCTCCCCCCTTCTACTCCGCCCCTTTTCCTTATAACCTGCACGTTATCTATCTTCATCTCTCCCCCCCCCCCTTCTTCTCTGCCCCTTTTCCTTCTAATCTTCACTTTATCTATCTTTATCTATCTATCTCTGTCCGTCTATGCCAAGTCCCTGGTCTCACAGAAAACGGAGGAATTGTTTGTCTGCACTTTTTTTTCTTCACTGTTTATTCGTTCCGCGTGAAGAAGAAGAAGAAGAAAGAAGAAGAAGAAGAAGAAGAAGAAGAAGAAGAAGAACAACAACAACAACACAACAACAACAACAAACAACAACAATTAGAACAAGAAGAAGAAACACTACAGAAGAGAAAAGGAACTCAAGAATGGAACACATGAAGAGATGGGTGCATACAAATGGGGGTGGGCGTGGGGGAGTAAAGAGATAGGGTAAAACAGGAGAATTTGTAGTTTCACGAGAGACGAAGGAGAGAAGGGGGGGTGGTGGTGGTGGTGGTGGGGAGGGAGGGGTGGGTGGGAGGGTCAGTGGAAGAGGATGGAGCGGGAGGAAGAGGAGGGAGCGGGAGGGAAGAGGGGGAGGGTGGGAGGGAAAGATGATGGGCCCAGAGTTTGTACAGGCAGTCAGTGAACAACCTCACCTCCTAAAATCATTTCTCATGTCTGGCGATAGTTGCCGGCACCCCGGCTCTATCGATCTCCCTCTCCCACGCCACTCACCACCCCCCCCCCCCCCTCACACACACACACACACACACACACACACCCTCCCACCCCACCCGTCCCTTCACCTCCATCCCGCACACTCACGGCTTCTCCCTCCTCCCTCCTCCTCCCCCCCCCCTCCCCCACCACCACCCCCATCCCATTCTCTGACCCCCATGACCCTTGTCGCCCAGTTAATCAGTCAGACATCGCCACCGGAGTGGCTTCCCCTGTTGCTGGCTGTTGAGT
>JADBJO010000137.1:977500-980000 GCA_016801955.1 Conus betulinus | reverse complement strand
TCCCCATCCTCCCCATCCACCCCATCCATCCCATCCATCCCATCCCCATCCACCCATCCATCCATCCACCCCATCCACCCATCCACCCCATCTACCCCATCCACCCCATCCATCCCATCCACCCCATCCACCCCATCCATCCCTGTTCCTTCCTCTGCCTACCACTGGCCTTCCCGCCACCCCATCCAGCCCATCCACCCCACCCACCCCATCCAGCCCCTGACTTGTTGCTCCGCTGCAGACCTGAGTGTTGGTCATCGCTCCCCTCAGTACAGCAGGGAGGGGAGACAAACGGAGGGAAGGGAGACAATTACAGGGGAAAGATCACAAACGGGATCAAAGCAAATCTCCCTCGAACGATTTCTTTTCTTTTCCGTAAGTTTCTTTAGAATAGTGATTACTTCTTTCCATTTACATTTTTTCTTCTGACTGTGATTTGCTGTTACACCCCCCCCCCCCCTCTCTCTCTCTCTCTCTCTCTCTCTTTCTCCTATATATATATATATATATATATATAGAGAGAGAGAGAGAGAGAGAGAGACAGACAGACAGACAGACAGACAGCGAGATGGATATGAGTGGTAGGTGGGTCCTCTAGGGGAAGGACTTGGAATAATTTCTTTATGAGAATTATCTTACATTTCACCTACACCCTCTCTCTTACTAGTGGTGGAAGGAGCAACTTTCCGGTACTAGTCATCAAAGAAATTTTTATTTGTTCCGGGTATTGATAAAATACGGGAGAATGGCTCTGAGATAATTTTCCTTAGGCTTGTACTCTTAATTCAAAGTACTTATAGCTCCGAGATACAGAACTGAAGAGAGAGAAGATCAAACATTCAGCATTCGATTGAACAACAGGGAAACTGACACAAGTTAAGTGCACTTTCACACATCAACTTTTATTACTTGCACATAGATAAGAAATGGCATGTCATTTCCATAGACTGCGTTTCAGTCAGTTCTCATTGGACTACCACAATGAGGGGCCCTTCCTCACTCCTACTTTACTCACTTACACTCTGTGCAGCAAGCTTAAGTTGGCATACAGGGGTTCTGTCTACGTTACACTGAATGTATATGGTTATTATACATCCATTCTGCTTGCGAGCACCAGTGCTGTAGCCAGAATGGTACTCATAGACAGGTTCTCACTGTTTCATCATAAAGTGAGGGTAAGGGTCTGATGGGTTTGAGTCCAGGTGGTAAGCAAACTTAGCTTTGCTTCGGAGAAGAAGTTGATCTCTCCTGTGGCTGGTGACTGCCCCACTGGTGTAGATTTGTTGTCTGGTGTCGCCCTGGTTTCTGGCGAAGTCCCAGCTCCTGGTTCACTGTGGTGTGCAGCGTGACCAGGATCCCAGTTCTGCGATAAAGAGAACTTGATCTGTAGATGAGAATCTGGTGGCTGGCTTGTAGAGTGCACACATTTACCCTTTTCCCTCTTTCTTTCAGAGAGGGGGTGAGACTCAGCCAGCAAGTTTTCTCTATGGTAGAGTTTCTGCTATAACTATTAACCTCCACTTTTGTTTTAAAGGCTAAGTTAAGCTTACAAAAGGGTAGGAGACAGTAATACAATGTTACAGTTTTAGTTATACACTCTTCCTTGTTTCATATGAATCAAATCACACTGACTTGGGCTATGCTTAGTCCAAGTACACATGAGGTGTAGACTTAAAGTCATACACTACAAATCATCCAAATAATCACCAGTATTTATAAATCAGAGTAGCAGTTTTTACCTAGCACAGGCATACTGTTTTCTGATCAAAATTAATCATTGAATTATTATCTTAACAGACAGGGTTGCATACTGACAAAAGTCAGGGTGAACACAAAGAGCAGTGGTCAGATTGTTAACAAAGAATCAAAACCACTGGGAGAGAGCTTTTGCCATATGATGGCAAGCAAACTACTACACACAGAATAATCATTCATCAGTTTGATAAATGGTGCTAAGCATTTGTACAAAGTTACAATGTTAACACACACAGCATACATGAAATCAATACATAGATTCAAAAATGTAAAACAGAGTTCCAACTCACTTTCCCTGGGAATGAACAGTGAATGACTTGAGATCAAAGAGTTACCAAGAGTTTACTAGGCCTCTGTCCCTTTGTCTTCCTCTGCTCTTGTCTACAGGCAGTCCTGAGGAGTCAGTGAAGTTGCGCCTGTGTGTGTCTGCTATATGAATTTCTCGCATGCCGAATCAAATTTCGACGTGTCATTCACCCATCAGGGGTGAGAGGGGGGAGGGATTTAGTCTTGCCACCAATCGCCTCGGAAATCCTTTGAACCTAATCGGCACGGGATAATTTATGCATCCGTATAGGTGGCCGTGAGCCCCAGTTAATTTATGCATCCGCATAGGTGTCCGCGAGCACGTGTAGGTGTCTGCGAGGAGGGACCATAGGTACGAAGGGGGGGGGGGGGGGGGGTTGGAGGTGGTGGTGGGCGGAGAGCACGGCAACATGCCTTTGTGTCATGGGGTGGTAGAGAG
>JADBJO010000137.1:955000-962500 GCA_016801955.1 Conus betulinus | reverse complement strand
ACCCCCACCCCACCCCCCCCTTTACACAGATACAAAATAAGGGAGAGGGCAATTCCTGTTTGTCTGCCCCTGCATTATTTTCTATATATATGTAAAATTTACAGGATTCTTCTTTGTTCCCTGCATTGATTTCTGTATGTATAGAATTCGGACGATCCCTCTTTGTTTGTTCCCTGCATTATTTTCTGTATGTATTGAATGGAGACTATTGTTCTTTGTTTATTCCCTGCATTATTTTCTCAGTTTATAGAATGGGGACTATCGCTCTTTGTTTATTCCCTGCATTATTTTTCTCTGTTTTTATAGAATGGGGACTATTGCTCTTTGTTTGTTCCCTGCATTATTCTCTCTTTTTATAGAATGGGGACTATTGCTCTTTGTTTGTCCTCTGCATTATTTTCTCTATTTATAGACTGAGGACTATTGCTCTTTGTTTGTTCCCTGCATTATTCTTGTATGTGTGGAATGGGGACATTTCCAGTCTCTCTTTCTGTCCCCTCACTTACTTTAAAGGAGAGTGCGGACAGGCACGGTCCTCAGCCAGTTGCTAGTGTCACTCCATCCTCTGTCAACGAGTCTGAGGTCTCTCTCCACTGTCTGTCGCCAGCTCATCTGGGTCGTCCTCTTTTTCTCTGGCCTGCTGGGGTCCATTTCATGGCCTGGTTTGCAGGTCTTGAAGAGGGGTCATCTTAAGACACGACCCAGCCAGTGGAGGCGCCGTCTGCAGACGATGGTTGACACGCTTAGTATCAAAAGCGTCGAGTTTTTTCTCCTGGGTGGTCTTCAGTTGCCAGGTTTCACAGTCATATAACTGCCATATATAAGAGATAGGACAGACAGACAAAGTCCCCATTCTATACATATAGAAAATAAAGGTGGGGGTAGACAGACAGAAAACGTCCCCATACTACACATACAGAAAATAAGACAGGGGAGAGTTGAGGAGACAGGAAATCGCCCCCCTGACATAGATATAGAAGATGGAGGGCGGGGGTGGGTGGGTGGGATATGAGGGATGGACAGACAGAGAGGGAATGTTCCCAGTGCGGATATAGAGAAAGTAAGGACCAGGAAGCAACAGAGAGGAAACTTGCCGTGTCCGTACAGACAGAAACTGGAGGAGGAAAAGTGGGGGTGGTGGTGGGTTGGACAGATAAGAGCATTCAAAAGGGAGAGGAACAAAATGATGTGTGTGTGTGTGTGTGTGTGTGTGTGTGTGTGTGTGTGTGTTAGCGTATGTGAGAGAGAGAGAGAGAGAGAGAGAGAGAGAGAGTGTGTGTGTGTGTGTGTGTGTGTGTGTGTGTGTGTGTGTGTGTGTGTGTGTGTGTGTGTGTGTGTGTGTTGCGCACGTAAGAGGAGTGTGTGTGAGACCTGTGTGGGGGTGGTGAGGGTGGGACCAGTCCACGGGACGAGGCCGGAGGGAACTGGGAACTTGGGGAAGAGGGGAAAGGGGGGGGGAGGGGGGGTCTAAAACATCCAATCGGAGGCTGTAACGTATTGATTTTCATTGCCATGCATGCAGCTGACTCTTATCGTTTGCCGCGGATCTCTGTCCAAACCCCATGCGTCTTCCTTCGTTCCTTTATTCCTCTTCGGCTTCGCTCTCTGTCTGTCTGTCTGTCTGTCTGCCTCTCTCTCTCTCTCTCTCTCTCTCTCTCTCTCTCTCTCTCTCTCTCTCTCTCTCTCTCTCTCTCTCTCTCTCATCATGCATGGTTAATCTTCTGCCTTCCATGTTCTGCCCGGGACATTTCGGACAGGGCGTGCCGCCGGAAGTGGCAGGCGTCCCGAAGTCAAGATGGCGAAGTTTGGCAGACGACCAGAGAGAGGGACGGATCGATGAGTTCATAGCGGACCAGCAAGAGGCTGCCCGGGAAAGGCGCTGGGAGGCACTTGTTCCGGTAAGTGATTATGTATAGATTTCCCCCCATACTTTGTGCTTTTCTTTTATCCAGTGGGTTTGGGATTTGGTTCAATATGGGCGTCGGACTCTTTTTTTTCTCTCTTCTTCTTGATCGACTCATTTTATCCGCCCGTCTCTATTCTGTATTCCTGATCGGGTGGAGGGGCATACTTTTCATTTCAGCCGTTGGCGGTATTGAATTTGTATGGCTGCTCACTCAGCACTCGCGTCTACATATTTTTTTTTTCTAATCTGTAAGTAAAATGACTTGAAAAGGTGATGTGTAGAGGTGGAATTTTTACTCCAATCTATCGCATCAATCAGTTTATCGAACTGTTTTTGACGCTGGAGACATTTTACATCTTTTTCTGTTTGATTTCGTTTAAATCTGATTGGTTCATTTATTCATTCATTCGTTGGAAGCGTAGTTGACTGTCTATTTTTTTTTCCTTTTGTTCTTGTTGTGGTCTTATCAATATTGTCGTTTACTTTTAAACGTTTCTTTACAAACTTTATCACGGTGTGGTGTGGTATTGGTGGTGGTGGTGGTGGTGGTGGTGGTGTGTGTATGTGTGTGTGTGTGTGTGTGTGTGTGTGTGTGTGTGTGTGTGTGTGTGCGTGCGCGCGCGCGCGCGCGCTCGCTCACTCGCTCGCTCGTACGTGAGTGCGCTGGTGCGTGCGCGCGCACACGAACTGTACTCATTCTGATCTATTTTGTCATCTTCGCTACTTTAGATTAATTCGTCGCGTTCGTTTTCGTCGTCATTATCTTTGTTGTCATCATTTTTTTTTCTTTCCCTGTTTACGTGTGTGATTTCAATGGCGTTACATCCGGCTTCGCGATCACGACCGAAATGATTTCCATGCTGCGGTCTGATTGGTCAAATTAGCATTAATTTAGACGGTCTGAAATGAAACTAATAATTAATTTATAATTATCCGTTGTTCTGTGACAGCGTAGTGTAAAGGTGTGATGTCAGTGATTTGGGGGCACACATCTACACAACTCGCTGTACACACTCATGTGCACAACTCGCTATACACAGTCATGTGCAACAGCGCAGAGTGGCTATAGCCAGACCCGTCTTTAATGACGTCAAACCAGGAGAGCAAAGACTGCTTCCACATCCACTGTCCCTGTATAAAGGTTTTAGGCATTACGTCATTGCGACACACATGTCTACCCACCACTGTAACATGTAGAATGGTTTTAGACATGACGTCATTGCGACACACATGTCCACCCTCCACTGTACCATGTAGAATGGTCTTGGACAGGGAGTCATGAGATACATATCCGCCCTCCATTGTACCCTGTAGAGTGATCTTGGGACGAGAAGTCAACGTAAGGTACATGTCCACCCTCCTCAGTACCTGTAGAATGGTCTTGGACAGGGAGTAATGGGAAGATACATGTTCACCCTCCTCTGTACCCTGTAGAACGGTCTTGGACAGGGACTCACGGTGAGATACATGTCCACCCCCTCCACTGTATCCTGTAGAACGGTCTTGGACAGGGAGTCATGGTGACATACATGTCCACCCTCCACTAGACCCTGTAGAATGGCTGTGGAGAGGAAGTCATAGGTAGATTCTGTCCACCATCCACCGGACCCTGTAGAATGGCTGAGAACAAGGAGTCATGGCGAGGTGCGTGGGCCCCATCAGGAAAGCTGACGGCCTCGGAGAAAGGTGTTACAGCCTGCAATAGCCAGCTTTCTTAGCTGTTCATCATGGCGTGAAGAGAGAAGAACCGGTCTGAACTGAACTGGTCCTTCCCAAAGGCTGGTGACTGTCCTCGGGGAGACAGCTCTGTGTCCACCATGTGTCTGACAGCCCTGGAGCTGTCACCACTGAATCACGCTTGTCAGGGCAAAGCTTATAGATCGTGTGATATGTTGACTACATGAACTTGACTACATGAAAGAGAGAGAGAGAGAGAGAGAGAGAGAGAGAGAGAGAGAGAGAGAGAGAGAGAGAGAGAGACTTGACACTTTGACACTTTGATATTTTATTGTCATTACCAAAGAGGTCTTTTGACAAGGGGGGAGAGGTAACAGACCAACAACATTTTCCTCTTCCTTTCCTGCAAACAAATAGTACACTTTCATTCTTAGTGTGTATCATTCCGTGTGTGTGTGAGAGAGAGAGAGAGAGAGAGAGAGAGAGAGAGAGAGAGAGAGAGAGAGGTGGCTAGGGAAGTAGACAAAGGCACAAAAGTCGTTCGATTTGAGCACTGCTCACATTTATATCCAAGTGGTTTGTACTCCCTCCCCCACTACCCCCTACCCCCCTCCATTACGTCCCTACCCCATCCCTTACCTGTCTCTACTTTGTGTATTTAGTTCATGACAATACTACAATACAGCAAGATGTCTGTACCAGCCCAATTTGTCATTCCTAGATCTGTGAACGCCTGTGTTCAGTTCTTAGCGGCAAGGATACAGTCATTGCGAAAGCACTTTCAGCCCCCCCTACCGGCTATCCCCCTGACCCTGATCCACATCCATCCTTCCACTCCCCACCCTCTACACACACACACACACACACACACACACACACACACACACACACAGGCATGAAGGTTTGCGGAAACATAGTGGTGCCAGTCAGCATGCTCAGCGAAGTACACGGCATCCCCACTCATGACTGTCTGCCTGCGTGACCCAAAGTCACCCAACAGTGCCTGCCCGCCTGACCCGAAGTCACCCAACACTTCCTGCCTGTCTGACTCAAAGTCACCCAACAGTTCCTACCTGCCTGACCCAAAGTCACCCAACACTTACTGCCTACCTGACCCAAAGTCACCCAACACTTCCTGCCTACCTGGCCCAAAGTCGTCCAACAGTTCCTGCCTGCCTGACCCAAAGTCATCCAACACTTACTGCCTACCTGGCCCAAAGTCACCCAACACTTCCTGCCTGTCTGACCCAAAGTCACCCAACACTTCCTGCCTGTCTGACCCAAAGTCACCCAACAGTTCCGCCAGCACGAACCCAATTTGTCAGCCGAGGACAGACACGGACAGTTGACGGTGTCCCCACTGCCTCCTCCTCCTGCCCTTAGCCCTGCTGCCTCCATGTCATATGTAGCTTCATCACGGTAACAACCCCATGTCATATGTAGCATTATTACGGTACCAAATCCATGTCATATGTAGCATCATCACGGTAACAACCCCATGTCAAATGAAGCATTATTACGGTACTAACTCCATGTCATATGTAGCATTATTACGGTACCAATTACATGTCATATGTAGCATTATTACGGTACTAACTCCATGTCATATGTAGCATTATTACGGTACCAATTACATGTCATAAGTAGCGTTATTACGGTACTAACTCCATGTCATATGTAGCATTATTACGGTAGCAATTCCATGTCATATGTAGCATTATTACGGTAGCAATTCCATGTCATATGTAGCATTATTACGGTACCAACTCCATGTCATATGTAGCATTATTACGGTACAAACTCCATGTCATATGTAGCATTATTACGGTACTAACTCCATGTCATATGTAGCATTATTACGGTATCAACTCCATGTCATATGTAGCATTATTACGCTACCAAGTCCGTGTCATATGTAGCATTATTACGGTACCAACTCCATGTCATATGTAGCATTATTACGGTACCAACTCCGTGTCATATGTAGCATTATTACGGTACCAACTCCATGTCATATGTAGCATTATTACGGTACCAACTCCATGTCATATGTAGCATTATTACGGTACCAACTCCATGTCATATGTAGCATTATTAGGCTACCAAAGTCTTCTCGGCAGGGACAGTGTAGACAAAACCCCAAACCCAAAACGTCTGCAGGGGAACAAGATACACAACCTACACGACTGTCTGCACGACAACTGTCACTTTCTCCCCTCCAACCCCTTTCCCCCTCGCCCCACCTCAACCCAACCCTTCCACCTTCACCCACATTCCTTCCAAACTATCAATGACTATGATTTTGTTCAACATTTTCTTTGAGTCTCTCTCTCTCTCTCTCTCTCTCTCTCTCTCTCTCTCTCTCTCTCTCTCTCTCTCTCTCTTCTTTCTTCTTCTTCTTCTTTTCTTCTTCTTCTTTTCTTCTTCTTCTTCTTCTTTCTTCTTCTTCTTCTTCTTCTCTCTCTTCTTCTTCTTCTTCTTCTCTTCTTCTCTCTCTCTCTCTCTCTCTCTCTCTTCTCTCTCTCTCTCTCTCTCTCTCTCTCTCTCTCTCTCTCTCTCTCTCTCTCTTCTTCTTCTTCTTCTGTGGCCGTCACTCACTGACTGATATTTCATTGTACGTTGAATGTGATTTGGGCGTTGTACATGTTTGGTCATGCTTACATATCTCACTTATTATGCTAGTTATGAGTAACTCGTAACGGAATAAATCGTAGTACCGATTTTTACTGCCAGTAATCTCTCTCTCTCTCTCTCTCTCTCTCTCTCTCTCTCTCTCTCTCTCTCTCTCTCTCTCGTAGTCAATCATATTCTTAGTCGATTCTCAGCCCTCAAGCGATCAGATCATGTCAGATGTGGCCGTCAGACATCAATCAGATCAAGTCAGATGCGGTCCTCAGACATCAATCAATCAGATCAGGTCAGATGCGGTCCTCAGACACCAGTCAGATCAAGTCAGATGCGGTCCTCAGACATCAATCAATCAGATCAGGTCAGATATTGGCTTCAGATCTCAATCAATCAGATCAGGTCAGATGTGGTTCTCAGACACCAGTCAGATCAGGTCAGATGCGGTCCTCAGACACCAGTCAGATCAGGTCAGATGCGGTCCTCAGACACCAGTCAGATCAGGTCAGATGCGGTCCTCAGACACCAGTCAGATCAGGTCAGATGCGGTCCTCAGACACCAGTCAGGTCAGGTCAGATGCGGTCCTCAGACACCAGTCAGGTCAGGTCAGATGTGGACCTCAGACACCAGTCAGATCAGGTCAGGGAGGTGGTCTTTTAGTTGGTCATGCATTGTCTACCGACTTCATCAGATGCTGGCCCATGTCTTAAGCGCCATTCACGTGTGTGTTTGTTGCTGCTTATAAAACACACAGACAATCCACCCTCACCCCCACCTTCCCACTCTACCACCACCCCTCCCCTTCCTACCAAACTATCATTGATACCAGAGTCTCATAGAAAGGGGGGTTGCCATAGCAACGACTGTGGCGGCCAGCGATCAGACGATTGGTGGTGGATGCTTTCTGTCACACCTACCCCTTGGCGGACAGCGGCCCCGATTTACGTCATCCGGGCACGTGATCACGAGGGCAGAAAGGTGTTCAATATTCATGAGCGTTGGGGGGGGAGAAGGAAGGACGGCGGATTTGTCGGCTGTGACGTTTTGTGTGGTGGTGGAGTTATGTCTGCTGGTGGGTTATGAATGTCATGAATAATCAGCATGGCGGACTTCTTGTCTTCAACCCTTTCTTTTGGGCTCACCTCTCTTCTCTCTTCTTCCTTCGCTTTTAAATTAGGATGGCCTTTTTTTTCTTTTTTTTTTCTTCTTGTTGAGGAATAATCGTATTGATCTGTTTCTGTTGTTCCTGTTTATTCACAATGGTGTAGTGGCAATCAAAATCACGGTGCAG
>JADBJO010000137.1:945000-952500 GCA_016801955.1 Conus betulinus | reverse complement strand
GCTGATTGGCTGCCGTGACAAATTGCCCCCCCTGCAGGGGCGACCCACAAGGGAGACAAACGAGCCTCGCTTTGAGCCGTTCAATCGCTGTTCATCTCAGACCGATTGGAGGCGGTTTGCTCAGAGGAATAATTTACGGCCTTCTGCCCATAAAAAAAAAAAGCAGAGCAGTTTTTTTTTTCGAAGGAAAGTCCCCTTCTTCTCGTGTCTTTTCATTTTATGGGGAGGATGTCGAGTTCTTCTCGTGTCTTTCATTTTATGGGGATGATGTCGGGTTCTTCTCGTGTCTTTCATTTTATGGGGATGATGTCCAGTTCTTCTCGTGTCTTTCATTTCATGGTGATGATGTCCAGTTCTTCTCGTGTCTTTGATTTCATGGGGATGATGTCGACTTCTCGTGTCTTTCATTTCATGAGGATGATGTCTCTATTTCTCGCAATTCTTGTTTTCTTCCTGCCTTCCACGCGTTTTTTTTTTTTTTTCTCAGGAGTTTCCCTGCATGTTTGCAATATGATACATTGCGCTGAAGACCTTGTAGTCTATGCCAGAGACGGCTGGGTCATGGGAACACAGAATGAGCCCGAACACACCAGAGATGACACATCAACTACAGGTGGATACACATTGTGTGAAAGGAAGAGGATGAAGATGGGATATTGACGGATCGTCATGAGTCACAGCCAGGACTCCCCTGGTAGAGGTCATGGGTTACCGCCATGATTCCCCTGGTAGAGGTCATGGGTTACCCACCATGATTCCCCTGGTAGAGGTCATGGTTTACCGCCATGATTCCCCTGGTAGAGGTCATGGGTTACCGCCATGATTCCCCTGGTAGAGGTCATGGGTTACCGCCACGATTCCCCTGGTAGAGGTCATGGGTTACCGCCATGATTCCCCTGGTAGAGGTCATGGGTTACCGCCATGATTCCCCTGGTAGAGGTCATGGGTTACCGCCATGATTCCCCTGGTAGAGGTCATGGGTTACCGCCATGATTCCCCTGGTAGAGGTCATGGGTTACCGCCACGATTCCCCTGGTAGAGGTCATGGGTTACCGCCACGATTCCCCTGGTAGAGAGGTCATGGGTTACCGCCATGATTCCCCTGGTAGAGGTCATGGGTTACCGCCATGATTCCCCTGGTAGAGGTCATGGGTTACCGCCATGATTCCCCCTGGTAGAGGTCATGGGTTACCGCCATGATTCCCCCTGGTAGAGGTCATGGGTTACCGCCATGATTCCCCTGGTAGAGGTAGAGGTCATGGGTTACCGCCATGATTCCCCTGGTAGAGGTCATGGGGAGGCCGCAGCCAAAGCCAGGTGTACATAGCTGACAGTCAGTATAGCCAGGTGTACATAGCTGACAGTCAGTATAGCCAGGTGTACATAGCTGACAGTCAGTATAGCCAGGTGTACATAGCTGACAGTCAGTATAGCCAGGTGTACATAGCTGTCAGTCAGTATAGCCAGGTGTACATAGCTGACAGTCAGTATAGCCAGGTGTACATAGCTGACAGTCAGTATAGCCAGGTGTACATAGCTGACAGTCAGTATAGCCAGGTGTACATAGCTGATAGTCAGTATAGCCAGGTGTACATAGCTGACAGTCAGTATAGCCAGGTGTACATAGCTGACAGTCAGTATAGCCAGTGTGTACATAGCTGATAGTCAGTATAGCCAGGTGTACACAGCTGACAGTCAGTATAGCCAGGTGTACATAGCTGACAGTCAGTATAGCCAGGTGTACACAGCTGACAGTCAGTATAGCCAGGTGTACATAGCTGTCAGTCAGTATAGCCAGGTGTGTACATAGCTGACAGTCAGTATAGCCAGGTGTACATAGCTGACAGTCAGTATAGCCAGGTGTACATAGCTGACAGTCAGTATAGCCAGGTGTACATAGCTGACAGTCAGTATAGCCAGGTGTACATAGCTGACAGTCAGTATAGCCAGGTGTACATAGCTGTCAGTCAGTATAGCCAGGTGTACATAGCTGACAGTCAGTATAGCCAGGTGTACATAGCTGTCAGTCAGTATAGCCAGGTGTACATAGCTGACAGTCAGTATAGCCAGGTGTACATAGCTGACAGTCAGTATAGCCAGGTGTACATAGCTGTCAGTCAGTATAGCCAGGTGTACATAGCTGACAGTCAGTATAGCCAGGTGTACATAGCTGTCAGTCAGTATAGCCAGGTGTACATAGCTGTCAGTCAGTATAGCCAGGTGTACATAGCTGACAGTCAGTATAGCCAGGTGTACATAGCTGTCAGTCAGTATAGCCAGGTGTACATAGCTGTCAGTCAGTATAGCCAGGTGTACATAGCTGTCAGTCAGTATAGCCAGGTGTACATAGCTGACAGTCAGTATAGCCAGGTGTACATAGCTGTCAGTCAGTATAGCCAGGTGTACATAGCTGACAGTCAATATAGGCAAGTGTACATTGCTGATAGTCAGTATAGCCAGGTGTACATAGTTGACAGTATAGCCAGGTGTACATAGCTGACAGTCAGTATAGCCAGGTGTACATAGCTGACAGTCAGTATAGCCAGGTATACGTAGCTGACAGTCAGTATAGGCAAGTGTACATAGCTGACAGTCAGTATAGCCAGGTATACGTAGCTGACAGTATAGCCAGATGTACATAGCTGACAGTCAGTATAGCCAGGTGTACATAAGTTACAGTATACCCAGGTGTACTAGCTGACAGTATAGCACAAGGCAGAAGAATACAGCAGACGACAGTTATAGATAGAAAGAGAGAGGGAAAGGATAGACTGACAGACAGTGACAAAAAGAGAAAGATAATTGTGACAGGGGAGGAGGAGGAGGGGGGACTACAGTTTTCTAATCATAGCATCCCAGGCCTGCTCATTGTAGCAAGCAATGCAGACAGAATAATGATCACGACACCCAGATGAAGCAGTGAGGATTCTGTCTTGTATTTGAATAAACGTCATTTTGAAAGCAGGTTGAATTTCCAGTTACACGGTTTGGTTTATCAGTTCGTTGGTTTATAAACCACGCATGCTGTTGTGGTGCCTCTACCGATTTTTCCTTTTGAGACATCAGCATTGAAGTCACCCGAAATAGTGGCATTGATTCGTCCATGCGAAAAATTCGGGGTTTTTTTTTTCAGTGTATAAAACCCTATTTTCATAGTTACGTGCCTTTAATCTTTATCTCAATCCAAGTCGATCGGATGTCGTGATTTTTAAGACGTACAGCGTAAGGATATCCAAAACTCAAACGTTAGCCCATAATTGGGTTTTCTGCATGTTTGTGTCAGTATCTGAAGTAGATAAAAGGGCGCGCGATTTATCGAAATAAACAAAATGAGTTATTCATTTTGGTATGAAGAATAATACATTCTTTCTGATCTTTTTCATTCTCTCTGTAGCCTCTGAGGAGTCTTGTTTAGTTGGTCATGTTGCTGCTGACAAAGGTATCTTGCAAGCTACACATAGAGATGATTGAATGGTTCAAAAACCTCACACACACACTCATTACACAACTTGAACAAGCCATATGACAGTGACAGAAGACTGGACACTAGGTTGAAAAATAAAGTAGTATAATGATAAAAATGATAATAATCATAATAATGATAATAATAATAATAATGATAATAATGATGATGATAAAACTGATGATGATAATAATGATAAAAATAATAATAATGATGATGAAAATAGTAAAAGAAAAGCAGGATAGATGTATCAGATCATCATGTTGTCTCTGCATCTGCAAACTGTTGTTTGGGCTTCTTATGAAAAATAAAGTAGTAATAATGATAAAAATGATAATAATCATAATAATGATAATAATAATAATAATGATAATAATGATGATGATAAAACTGATGATGATAATAATGATAAAAATAATAATAATAATGATGAAAATAGTAAAAGAAAAGCAGGATAGATGTATCAGATCATCATGTTGTCTCTGCATCTGCAAACTGTTGTTTGGGCTTCTTAGCAACAACGCCTCGGTAATTTTGTAAGCATCTGTACATAATCATTCTCTACACATCTTTCTGTAGATGTGTGTGTGTGTGTGTGTGTGTGTGTGTGTGTGTGTGTGTGTGTGTGTGTGTGTGTGTGTGTGTGTGTGTGTGTGTCACACACACACTCTCTCTCTCTCTCTCTCTCTCTCTCTCTCTCTCTCTCTCTCTCTTTCTCTCTCTCTGTCTTTCTTATTCTCTCTCTTCCCTCTTTCTCTCTTTTCCTCCCTCCCTCTCTCTCTCTCTCTTACTCTCTCTGGCTTTCCCCCCACTCTCTCCCTCTCTCTTGACATTTGCACCGAACTTGCAAACATGAATATGTATCAGACACAGATGACGATGTAGTTCGAGAATAATGCGTCATACACAACAACAACAACAATGACATCAGCAACTACAAGAACACACAGACAACAACACACACACACACACACACACACACACACACACACACACACACACACACACACACACACACACACACAGTGTGTCAGTGGGTACATCAGTGTAGGTGGAAGCAGCAACCGGTGGCCATTACGATGTTCAATAGCTGCAAGGGGAGGTAAGGCCCACCATCGTGTGAACTGGGACGTAAAGCACACCCACACAGAACGACCAACACTGGGCCAAAGCGGAGTTTGCCGTGCTGAAACGAGGCGTAACTTATCTCCCTCCCCGCTCCAACACAGCTATTGATTCAGAGCACTGCCTGCTCAAGGAAACTGACTCTCTCTCTCTCTCTCTCTCTCTCTCTCTCTCTCTCTCTCTCTCTCTCTCTCTCTCTCTCTCTGTTCGTAGTCATTCTGCTGCACGCACTACCCTCGCGTGTTATTAACTGTTTTGCTAACTTATAGGGCTTCTTATGTGATGTAGTATATCACTGTCTGTGTCTGTGTGTCTATATGAGCAACCACGAGGAAGAAGAGCATCGATAGAAACTGTCTCAGTGTCCTACAGCACCCTATGACAGAGCCATCAGCACAGTTCTCTATAATGTGTCAATGTCCTACAGCACCCATGCACCCTATGACAGAGCCATCAGCACAGTTCTCTACAATGTGCCAATGTCCTATAGCACCCTATGACAGAGCCATCAGCACAGTTCTCTTCAATGTGTCAATGTCCTACAGCACCCCTGTGACAGAGCTATCAGCACAGTTCTCTACAATGTGTCAATGTCCTATAGCACCCCATGGCAGAGCTATCATCACAGTTCTCTACAATGTGTCAATGTCCTACAGCACCCCTGTGACAGAACTATCAGCACAGTTCTCTACAATGTATCAATGTCCTACAGCACCCTATGACAGAGCTATCAGCACAGTTCTCTACAATGTATCAATGTCCTACAGCACCCTATGACAGACTATCATCACAGTTCTCTACAATGTATCAATGTCCTACAGCACCCCTGTGACAGAACTATCAGCACACAGTTCTCTACAATGTATCAATGTCCTACAGCGCCCTATGACAGAACTATCATCACAGTTCTCTACAATGTGTCAATGTCCTACAGCACGCTATGACAGAACTATCAGCACAGTTCTCTTCAATGTGTCAATGTCATACAGCACCCCTGTGACAGAGCCATCAGCACAGTTCTCTACAATGTGTCAATGTCCTACAGCACCCCTGTGACAGAGCTATCCGCACAGTTCTCTACAATGTGTCAATGTCCTACAGCACCCCTGTGACAGAACTATCAGCACAGTTCTCTACAATGTGTCAATGTCCTACAGCACCCCTGTGACAGAGCTATCAGCACAGTTCTCTACAATGTGTCAATGTCCTATAGCACCCCATGGCAGAGCTATCATCACAGTTCTCTACAATGTGTCAATGTCCTACAGCACCCCTGTGACAGAACTATCAGCACAGTTCTCTACAATGTATCAATGTCCTACAGCACCCTATGACAGAGCTATCAGCACAGTTCTCTACAATGTATCAATGTCCTACAGCACCCTATGACACAGAACTATCATCACAGTTCTCTACAATGTATCAATGTCCTACAGCACCCCTGTGACAGAACTATCAGCACAGTTCTCTACAATGTATCAATGTCCTACAGCGCCCTATGACATGACAGAACTATCATCACAGTTCTCTACAATGTGTCAATGTCCTACAGCACGCTATGACAGAACTATCAGCACAGTTCTCTCTGTGTCAATGTCCTACAGCACCCCTGTGACAGAGCTATCAGCACAGTTCTCTACAATGTATCAATGTCCTATAGCACCCCATGGCAGAGCTATCAGCACTGTTCTCTACAATGTGTCAATGTCCTACAGCACCCCTGTGACAGAGCTATCAGCACAGTTCTCTACAATATATCTATGTCCTACAGCACCCTATGACAGAGCTGTCAGCACAGTTCTCTGCAATGTATCAATGTCCTACAGCACTTCAATATGTTGATGACACATACAACACCAAGAGCACTGTAATATGATGATGACACATACAGCAAGCACGGCGATCATCTGATAGGCAGGAAACATGTTCGTTAACTAAGTGCATAGAGTCACAACATTCAACCACAACTATCCTGACACACTTCTCGCGACTGAACAACAGTATCATTGGTCAAACTTCACAGCTATGAGACGATCCACAGAACATGCGTGTCCCTTTTCCCCAGGAGCAGGCAGTGCAAATAGATCTGCCTTCAAAATGGATTACGGTGGTTCCCTCATGCAGCTAGTGAAGAGTGTTCATATTTATAATATATTCTCTTAGTTTCACGTTCCTATTTTCTTAATCTCCCCCCCCCCCCCCCCCCAGTCCAAATCTTTGCCAAGTCATTACTGTGATGACGGAGGGGTTGTTGGCCTGCGCTTGTTTTTCCCCCACTATTAGATTGTTCGTCTTTGTATTTGTCTAACTGTATTCAAGTTTAAAAGGCTGTGCCAGTCTTGAATAACAGTTACTCTGTGTTAGGTTTTGTTATGGGAGCAAGACTTACCCTACCTGTTTACTGTTTACCATTCCCTGCCTCATTTCATCTTCAATTTGGACTCATTAGTCAACTTCAGTCATTATTGGAACACTGCGTGTCCTTTGGAGGATGCTGGTTGCTTTGTAACATTAGACAACACTTAATGAAAATAAGTTGACTTGCTTTGTGACATTAGACAACACTTAATGAGAATCAGTTGACTTGCTTTGTGACATTAGACAACACTTAATGAAAATCAGTTGACTTGCTTTGTGACATTAGACAACACCTAATGAGAATCAGTTGACTTGCTTTGTGACATTAGACAACACTTAATGAGAATCAATTGACTAGCTTTGTGACATTAGACAATACGTGATGAGAATCAGTTGACTTGCTTTGTGACATTAGACAACACTTGATGAGAATCAGTTGACTAGCTTTGTGACATTAGACAACACTTAATGAGAATCAGTTGACTTGCTTTGTGACATAGACAACACTTGATGAGAATCAGTTGACTTGCTTTGTGTGACATTAGACAACACTT
>JADBJO010000137.1:935000-937500 GCA_016801955.1 Conus betulinus | reverse complement strand
CTTACGGATTGCTGATCTGCTGAGAACTGGGAGCTGACGGATCTATGGAGAACTGGGAGCTGAGGAATCTGTTGAGAACTGGGAGCTGACGGATCTGTTGAGAACTGGGAGCTGACGGGTCTGTTGAGTTCCTTAGGCAAGAAGGCTCCTTTTATTTCTATGTGAAGTGTAAAAGGCGAACTACAACACTTTCACGTGACCCGGAAAGATGCCCGACATGACCCGCCGTCGTCTGTGTGCACGACACCTCGTGACAGATCCAGAGTACACATGTACGTGACACCTTTAATCACTCTGGTCATCTGCAACAGATGGACGATAGGTAGACCTCTCTGTTTGTGTGTGTGTGTGTGTGTGTGTGTGTGTGTGTGTGTGTGTGTGTGTGTGTGCGCGTGTGTGTGTGTGTGTGTGTGTGTGTGTGTGTGTGTGTGTGTGTGTGTGTGTGTGTGTGTGTGTGTGAGACAGGTTTCTAATGTGTTTTTTTTTGTCGAACTTTTCTCTTTTTTACCATTCCTTGCCATGTTCCATTGTTTGTTCTTGTTATTTACCTAATCTTACCAATGATTTGTATTTAAACATTAAGACTCCTCCATTCTATCTTGTTATTTACCTAATCTTACCAATGATTTGTGTTTAAACAAAAAAGACTCCATTCTATCTTGTTATTTACCTAATCTTACCAATGATTTGTATTTAAACAAAAAAGACACCATTCTATCCTGTTATTTACCTAAGTTTACCAATGATTTGTATTTAAACAAAAAAAAGACTCCATTCTCTCGTCTTTTATCAAAAACGCGACTGAAAAAGTGTGTGTTTTCTGCAGTTTTCCAAGACATTTTTTTTCTGTTTCCTTTGGTCACGTGACGGGGCCTGCCTCCGAATGTATCCGGTGATGTGACTCGGTTGAACTGTGACGTCATGGCACGGATCGAGACGGAGTAAACATTGTCATCAATGTAGAAAACACCATCAGACAGGTGAAATACTCGGATGATTTTATGCTTGAGTGAAACACAACACGGAAAAGTTAGCCGTATTAGGGGCTGGAATAGCTCAGTTGGTAGATCGCCGGACTCGTAATCTTTGTGATCCTGGGGTGTTGCGAGTTTGAATCTCCGCCGGGCCGTTTCGGTACAGGAGGATTTTTCCCCTCGGAGTTAATAATATTGGTTATGACTCCATTTCCCATACAATGCTTCGAATAAGACTATAAACCGAGGTTCCGTGTGTGTGAAACGCACGCATAACGTCTTGCACACATGTAAAATCCCATCACCAACTTTCGGAAGAGAAGGCCAGTTTGGTCGCTGGTATGGATGACACGTTACACATAGCATGCACCCTGCGTAAGAAATGGAAAGAATGAAGTACGGAAACTGAGTGAACGATATTGAATAACATGGACTGGATGACACGGGAAACGACTGAATGAAACGCCAGCTGGCAGCTCTTCAGTCGGCACTACCCAGGTAGGCAGCCCGTTGTGTAAACGAGTGTGGATTGTAAAGCGCTTAGAGGTTGGTCTCCAGCCGAGAATAGGCGCTGTGTAAGTATTCATTATAATTATATAATTATATACTCTGCATCATATTCCCAACCATGTTTTTTTTCTTGCCATCACTGCTAAAAGTCGTCTTTCTTGCAGCTGTTCTTATCAAATGTGTCATCATCTCTTTTGGTCCTAATTACTGCATTAATTGGTGTGTGTTTCTTTTTTTCCAACACACCCCATCACGAAAGCTAAGCCAGATGTACCTTCCCACCACCCACTAACTGTAAAATGCACACACAACACAGCGAACCAGAGAACGGCAATACAAAGCAACCTTAGGAACACAGGCAACTAACACACACTCACGTATTCCGAGTTGTATATAAGCCAGCAATCAGTTCAGGGCCCAATACTGGCCTGTAATGATAAACGACGAGAATGAACATGTGTCTGCGCTTGCGTCCAGAACACTGCTCGAAGTGCTACCAAAAGGAAAATGATAGATAATCAAACCAACTGACATGTTTGAACACATAAAGAAAGAGAGAAAGCAGAGACAATCATTCGAAGACACTCGAATTAAATGTGTAAATAATTGAAACAAAACTGAAGGAAATCTAAGTTAATACTTCTTCCAATATGATATCACCCCACCCTCATATATAAGCACACAGAAACGTGCACACACACTCGTACACACACGCGCACGTGCGTGCGTGCGCGCACGCGCGCACACACACACACACACACACACACACACACACACACACACACACACACACACACACACACACGCACGCACGCACGCACGCACACACACACACACACACACACACACACACACACACACACACACTCACACTCACTCACTCACTCACTCACACACACACACGTTCATAAGTCTGGGAGTAACGATAGAAAGAGTATTAACAGAAACATGTCCGATTCTTTTCAAGTACACACGTTTTAACGTGAGAGCGGAATGACCAGTAGGATCAGTGTGCT
>JADBJO010000137.1:920000-925000 GCA_016801955.1 Conus betulinus | reverse complement strand
TGACTTTGTGAAAGAAAAATGAGACTCTCTCTCACACACACACACACACACACACACACACACACACACACACACACACACACACACACACACACACACACAAAATAGAAGGCAATGCAACACTGACAACAATGGCGACAACAACGCCGGCAACAATAGGGACAACAACGCTGACAACGATAGCAACAACAACAACAAACGGTCATCCGTCTGTAGAAATCCCACAATCTTCACGATATCTTCGGTTCCAAGCACACAGCTGAACGGAAACGGAACTCCTGTGACGTCAGTAATGATGAGGAAAACGTCACCGATGAACAGGAATGGTGAGTATCGTGCTTTGTGTTTGGTTGGTTGGTTTGGTTTGTTTTACTTTGCTTTGTTTTGGTTTTGTTTATTTGTTTTTCCCTTTGCTCTGGATTTGCGATGAGACATGAATTATTTCTTTGTGCATTTTTTTTTTCTTTTCTGTTAGCATGTATACTTTTCCTTCTTGTGTTTTTCGTTCGTTTGTTTGAGAGGATGGAGGGGGGGGGGGGGGGGGGGGGGGCATAAAGTGTTTTCCCTTCCACAGATATGACCAGCCACAAAGTGCAGTTCACAATGGAGATGTGAACACTGGGGTTACGTGGTCTATATCCTCACAGTGTCACAGTGTATTTCACAGGGAGAGATGTGAACACTGGGGTCACGTGGTCTATATCCTCACAATGTCACAGTGTAGTTCACAGGGAGAGATGTGAACACTGGGGTCACGTGGTCTTTATCCCTCACAGTGTCACAGTGTGTAGTTCACAGGGAGAGATGTGAACACTGGGGTCACGTGGTCTATATCCTCACAGTGTCACAGTGTAGTTCACAGGGAGAGATGTGAACACTGGGGTCACGTGGTCTATATCCTCACAGTGTCACAGTGTAGTTCACATGAGATATACGAACACTCAGGTCACGTGGTCTATATCCTCACAATGTCACAGTGTAGTTCACAGAGAGAGATGTGAACACTGGGGTCACGTGGTCTATGTCCTCACAATATCAGATCACAATGTACTTCCCCGGGAAGGAAGGGTGAGTTGGATGTGTATGAATCTCATGGATCACTTCTCTCAAGAGAAATGAACGCTATTGCTGAAGAAATAAACAATGTTGTGCCGGGGACATACCTTGAATGACAATTATTCCCACATGATGTAACATCGCGTTGTAAATCGCTGAATGTAAGCCTCAGAGTTCAATTTGTACAGCATAGTTTCCACATAACATCACACAGCGTAATAAAGATCGTTTAATGTAAGCCTCACAGTTCAGTTTGTGCGAACATAGTTTGCACATAACATCACATAGGGTAATAAATCTCTTCATGTAGGCCTCAAAGCTCAGTCTGTACGAACTAACTAAACATCGTAGGTCATGTAGGTCTCAGGCCTGATCTTGCATTAACACCAACACAACACTGTATCATGAATTTTTCAAGGTAGGCCCCAGGTCTAGCTTGCTTTAACACCAACACAACACTACATAATGAACATTTCAAGGTAGGCCCCAGGTCTAGCTTGCATTAACACCAACACAACACTATATAATGAACATTTCAAGGTAGGCCCCAGGTCTAACTTGCACTAACACTAACACTATCTATATAATGAACATTTTCAGCTAGGCGCCAGGCCTAGCTCGCAGAAACATGAACACAGCACTATATAATGAGCATTTTAAGCTAGGCCCCAAGATCTAGCTTGTATTGGCACAAACACCGCATCGTGTAACAAAGGTTTTCATGTAGACCCGAACGTCTAGTTTGTATTGAAACTAACCAACATCGTGTAACAAAGTATTTCATGTAGGCCCCAGTGTGTAGTTTGTATTGAAACTAACCAACATCGTGTTACAAAGTGTTTCATAGGGCATCACCACTAACAGATCCAATGTCTGTATATCGACTAAGCTGCACACAGGCTACTTCTGCGCTGGCCGACAGTTGACTCGGGACGATCAATGCATGGCTCGTCGGAGTACAGACGCGCTTGTCAGAGAAACGATATCAAAGCATGCTTGTTTAGGATCCACTTCACACACACACACACACACACACACACACACACACACACACACACACACGTCCACGCACACACGCTACCATACACACACATACACACTGGCACGCACGCACGCACCCGCACACGCACGCACGCGCGCGCGCGCGCACACACACACACACACACACACACACACACACACTCACAGAGGCACGCACGCACAGAAACAAGCGCGCGCACGCATGCGCACGCACGCGCGCGCGCGCGCACACACACACACACACACACACACACACACACACACACACACACACACACACACTACAGAGAGAGAGAGAGAGAGAGAGAGAGAGAGAGAGAGAGAGAGAGAGAGAGATGATGATGATGATGATGATGATGATGATGATGATGATGATAATAAAATAATAATGATGTCAATTTTTATAGCGCCTATTCTCTAAAGATTAGGGCTCTAAGCGCTTTACTTATATTATTATAAATACTCTCGTTTACACAACGGGCTGCCTACCTGGGTAGTGCCGACTGAAGATCTGCCTGCCGGCGCATTATTCAGTCGTTTCCCGTGTCATCCGATCAACATCGTGCACTCAGTTTCCTTACTTCTTTCATTCTTTCCATTTCTCACGCAGGGTGCATGCTATGTGTAATGTGCCATCCCATACCAACGGCCAAAACTGGCCTTCTCTTCCGAAAGTTGATGATGAGATTTTATGCCGTGTGCAAGAAGTTGTGCGTGCGTTCACATGCGGAACCTCGGTTTATAGTCTCATTCGAAGGATTGTATGGGGAATGGAGTCAGAACCAGTGTTAACTCCGAGGGAAAAATCCCCCAGTACCGAAATTCGAACCGCAACCTCAGGATCACGAGTCCGGCGCTCTACCAACTGAACTATTCCGGCCCCAAGTAATGATGTTGGAAAATAGTCATTCTTGGAACAACGCCATAGTGTGTGCGCGTGCACAGATATGTTCACTGTTGAAGAATAGGTCGGTTGTTTCTGAACCGTCTCCTCTCTCCACCCCCCAAGACTGCAGTTATCATACCTGCACATGTCTCCCCCCCCCCCCCCCCCCTCCCCCCCCCCCCGCCCTATATTTCTACCGCGCAGTCTAAAATGTCACTTATGAATGTCTGTTTCTTGAGTCACGAAGCCTTTCATCTTCATAAGAGAAGGGGGGGGGGGGGGGGGGGGGGAAAAAAACGTAACTGGCCATTGCTCACAATGAAAAATCCAGCCTACAAACCTGTCATGCAGACTTCCGATCTGGGTCGCGCACGGTTTCGAGTCTCCGGCCAAACGATGTCATCCTGACCAAGCCACGTTGGAACACGCCCAATCAGCTACATGCTGGGCATGACGCTGTCTGTCTGTTCGTCTGTCTGTCCGTCTGTCTGTCCGTCTGGCAGTCTGTCTGTCTCTCGGTCTGTCTGCTGTCTGTCTGTCTGTCTGTCTGTCTCTCTCTCTCTCTCTCTCTCTCTCTCTCTCTCTCTCTCTCTCTCTCGCGGGCGCGCGCGCGTGTGTGTGTGTGTGTGTGTGTGTGTGTGTGTGTGTGTGTGTGTGTGTGTGTGTGCGCGCGTGCACGCGCGCATGTGTATATTTTAAATGTCTTCGTATTTCATGCATGCAGGTGTCTTTACCACCGTCATCATCATCATCAGCCAGCCTTCTCATGATTACCACTGTTGATAATGTTTTCACCTCATGGTTACCACTGTTGATAACGTTTTCACCACATGATTATCACTGTTGATAACGTTTTCACCTCATGGTTACCACTGTTGATAATGTTTTCACCTCATGGTTACCACTGTTGATAATGTTTTCACCTCATGGTTACCATTGTTGATAATGTTTTCACCTCATGGTTACCACTATTGATAACGTTTTTACCACATGATTACCACTGTTGATAACGTTTTCACCTCATGATTACCACTGTTGATAATGTTTCACCTCATGATTACAACTGTTGATAACGTTTTCACCTCATGGTTACCACTGTTGATGACGTTTCACCTCATGATTACCACTGTTGACGTTTCACCTCATATTACCACTGTTGGTAACGTTTTCACCTGAGGTGGACCGCAATAATGTCAGTACAAAATTCTTGCCAGTAGAAAAGCGCGATCCCTGCCCCCACCCCCACCCCAAACCCCACCACCCCACCCTTCCTCCGCCATGCCTTCCCCCACCTTCTCTCCTCTCCCTCGTCCCCTCTTTCCCCCAGCCCTCGCGCCCTCACCTCGCGTTCCCTCGTCCTTCCTTCTTCCCCACCTTGGCTCGCCCTTATCAGCGAACATGTTTAGGGAAATAATCCCTTCGATCTCGTTTTCATTATCAGTAATAGGAGTAGCCTCCTCCTCGGTGCAAGCAGACGACTCGGAGAGCAGCAGTGAGAGACAGATGTAATGACAATGAGAGTTGAATATCATTGATAGAAAGTTTGGGGGGGGGGGGGGGGGGGGGGGGGGGGGGGGACCGAAAGAGAGCTGTCAAGCAGCAGGTGAACACACAAAATAGGGAGGACGGCGAAAGTGGGCGACGAAGGAAGCAAAAGACGGCTTTCTTTCCATCGGACGTGAAAAAACTGACGAGTGCGTGTGTATGTGTGCAACAGCCTGAAGAGGAGCTGCTTCGATCGATTCCGCCCTTATAGCCAAGAGTGGGTGAGTTTGAAGGGGTGGGATTTGGGAGAGGTGCTGCGCTACCATTCCTGACAATTTCTCCATCACTGTTGTCGTTTGTCTGGTCTCTCACAGCGCTTCTCTTTCATGTATTTTTTCTGGTGTCAATGAACTTCTCTTTCATGTATTTCTCTGGTGTCACTGAACTTCTCTTTCATGTATTTCTCTGGTGTCAATGAACTTCTCTTTCATGTATTTCTCTGGTGTCACTGAACTTCTCTTTCATGTATTTCTCTGGTGTCAATGAACTTATT
>JADBJO010000137.1:900000-915000 GCA_016801955.1 Conus betulinus | reverse complement strand
CGTGCTTTGCAATTAGAGGGCAATATTGAGTGTTTTGCCATGACAGCGGCAAATGTTGGGTACTTTGCTACTAGAGTGGCAACAATGATTTTTTGCTATGAATGCGGCAAAATTGAGTGTTTTTGCAATGAGAAGGCGAAATCGAGTATTTGCACTGAGAGCGGCCATGTTGGATACTTTGCTGTTTGAGTAGCAACATTGAGTGTTTTACAGGGAGAGCAGAAAATCGAGTATTTTGCTACAAGAGCGGCAACATTGAGTGCTTTGCTACTAAAGTGGCAACATTGAGTGTTTTGCAACATTGGCAGTTTTGCAATGAAAGCGGCAACATTGTGTGTTTTGCAAGAAAGCGGCAACATTGCGTGTTTAGCAATGAGAGAGGCAGCATTGCGTGTTTATCAACGAGAGAGGCAACATTGCGTGTTTTGCAATGAGACAGGCAACATTGCGTGTTTTGCAATGAGACAGGCAACATTGCGTGTTTTGCAATGAGAGAGGCAACATCGCTTGTTTTGTGATGAAAGCGGCAACATTGCGTGTTTTGCAATTAAAGCGTTAACATTGCGTGTTTTGCAATGAGAGAGGCAACCTTTAGTTTTTTGTAGTAACAGTAGCAGCATCTAAGAGTTTTGAAATTACTGTTGGAATATTTAGTATGTATTTTGCAATTAGAGCTGCAACATTTAGTGTTTTGCAAGAAGAGCGGCAGCATTTTGTGTTTTGCAATAAGAGCGGCAACATTTAGGGCTTTGCAGCTGAGAGAGGCACTATTGTCTTACAACTGAGATGGGTGATGTTTAACGTTCTGGAATGAAAGAGGCAAGATTTGATGTTTTGCGACAAGTTGAAAAAGGCAGTGTTTTGCGAATGAGAGCGATAACATTTGGTGTTTGAGAAGGAGAGTGTTGACATGTCGTGTTGTGGAAGGAGAGCAGCTATGTGTTTCGCTAGGGAAGTGATTACATGTGGTGTTAGGGAGTGAGAGAAGCGGCGTTGGTGTTTGACAGGGACGGTGTTTAAATGTGTTGTCAGGGAATGAGATTAGCATTGTTTTCAGCATTCTCAGCAGACTGCTGCAGCAGCGCTTGTCATGGCACTGGCGTGAAATGTCAACAGACACATCTGATAAACGAATCAGGTTCCGCCGTATGGTCCCCGCCATCACGATTCAGACAGTTCAATGTCATCCTCTATCGTGTGCAGTGGAGGATACAAAACACAGCGAAAAATACACAACGAAAAAAAAATCACCTGACTTACAGTTAAGGTGAAACACTTATCAAGAAAACTTTTGAAACTTTTGACACTTATCAAGGAGTACCATCTGAAGGTAAAGGAGAATCCAGCTGGAAAACAGGAACCCTTATGGATGTTACTAATTATTGAACCCAGAGCATCATTAACAAATCGCGGGTGGGGACTGGACCTGATCAAACAATCACCAAGGTTGAATTCTTAGACAACAGGAAGCGCGTTTAAAAGAGGCTTTCCATTAGAACCTACAGCACCCCTGACCATGAGTCTTACTCAGGGTTGATGTCTTCTTCAGCACCTTAGCAATTTTGCTAGGAACCTGATAGAACGGAAAAATCACCGTGATGTAATTATCGGAACTGATGTATGCTTGAAGACGATTTCTTCCTAATTAGTGGAGCCCATAGCAACCCCAACAGTTGCAGGTGAGAACCTAATAAAACCGAACAGTCGCCAGGTTCGGTGCAGTTTAACTGTTGGAAGTAAATATGCCCTTTTGAATTATTTCACCCAAGGACCCTTACCAGTTGGGAGGAAGGGGGGGGGGGGGGGGGGAGGAACCTGATAAAATGCAACAGCCGTTATGGTTTGATTACTGGAAAGCACACACACTTATAGAGGGTTTCTTCCTGGATATTTGAGCCTGGATCACACTTACCATTGTGAGTGGCAGTGGAAAGGGGCCAAGACTTGCCGCCATGCATTGTCGGGACATGGGTCCATCAGGGAACTTTCGTTCTCAGCCCTTGATCCGGGGGGACCAGACGTCCCCATTCATATTGTGATGAGGTCCAACCCACAGATCTTCCAGCCTCACACCCTGGTCCAGGAGGGGGTGGGGGGGGGGGGGGAACAGACGTACTCATTCTTCTGGTGATGAGGCCCCACCCCTAAACTTTCCTTTCTCAGCCCCTGATCAAAGGAGGGATGGGAGGCAGGGGTATGGGGGCGCAAGGGGGCTGTAGGTTGGGTGGGTGGGGGAGGGGGGGGGGGCGAGGCGGACATAGTGTTCTGTAGAAACTTAGGTGCTCTGTCTGGGCAACGGTATGTTTGCTGCCAATGTTTGAAACGTTCTGTAGCAGCCCACACAAATTGTTCGCAACGGAAACAAGATGGCAGCGGTTGTTCACGGAATTAGGTGTGTGTGTGTGTGTGTGTGTGTGTGTGTGTGTGTGTGTGTGTGTGTGTGAGTTTTTTTTGTTTTAAATTTCATTCGTGCTAATTCTCCTCCTACAGTGGCACCACTTTCTCACTGATATAATTCACATTCCGTTTCTATCAAACTATCGTGGTAATTCCTTCAGCATGTAACAGAGTGATGGCTGGTCGAAGCTCGCCAATTGTATCTGTTTTGAAAGCATTCGGCTGTGAGAAATATTGCTAAGACAAGCAGAGCTTTTCCTCCCAACTTTACTTTAGCGTTTTGTTTCTGACCCCCCCCCCCCCCCCCCCCCCCCCCCCCCCCCCCCCCCCTCCGATCTGTAATCACACAATCCAAGATCTGTCCACTGCATGGGCACAATATCGATGACCACGGACTCAACGTGTGTTGGTCACGCCCGGCTGAAGCGATGGGTGCAGATGGCGGCAACGAGGATTCAGAATATGAAGCCTTAAGAACAGATGAAATACTCAGCTGCCGTCTATTTGAATCATGTCGTGACCGCGTCTTTCTTATATTTCTCTGGGACTCTCTGCAGAAATCGATGATGCTTACTCATCGTATCTCATGACACTCCGTACCACGCACTGACCGCTTCGGCGTCACCTAGCAACCATTGACGTCACCGCAAGGTGGCGGGATCAGCCTGTCACTTTGAGCTGTCCGGATTGTCTCGTGTTTCCGCATTAAGTTATTGTGCAGGTGGATTGCTGGCCGGGTGTCATATATCACGACTTGACAAAAACGAACGTGGGTGTCGGCGGCATTGTGTGAGTATAGGACACTGAAGCTTAATGCTCTTTAGACATGGAGAGCCGGGCTACTTAGCCCTGTGAGTCATCAATGTATCAATACTTAATCATCGCCAAAATCAGGAGAAGGTGGGAAGTGAAACAAACAGGAGGATGAAAGAATATTAACGCTCTTTGCACCCTTGGAATTTATGGATTTTATTTTTTGTTTGTTTGGTTGGTTGGTTTTTGGGTTTGTTTGTTTGTTGGTTGGTCTAGTATCTGATCTTGATTCAATACGAGTTCTACATAATCTCTTAAAATTGTGAGCGGCCCATCTATCTGAACTTTAAACGTGAAATTCTGTCTCTGATGTGACGTCTGCAGACAACGGTAAATATCCTACTTTTCAACACCAATATTGTTCAGACAGCTATAGATTTCCCTGCTTTTCACCACCAATATTGTTCAGACAGACAGCTATAGATTTCTCTACTTTTCACCACAATATTGTTCAGACAGCTGTAGATTTCCATACTTTTCACCACCAATATTGTTCAGACAGCCATAGATTTCCCGATTTTTCACCACCAATATTGTTCAGACAGCCATAGAATTCCCTACTTTTCACTACCAATATTGTTCAGACAGCCATAGTTTTCCCTACTTTTCACCAAATTGTTCAGACAACTGTAGATTTCCCTACTTTCACCACAAATATTGTTGAGACAGCTATAGATTTCCCTACTTTTCCACACAAATATTGTTGAGACAGCTATAGACTTCCCTACTTTTCAACACAAATATTGTTGAGACAGCTATAGACTTCCCTACTTTTCAACACAAATATTGTTGAGAGAGCTATAGATTTCCCTACTTTTCAACACAATTATTGTTGAGACAGCTATAGACTCCCCTACTTTTCACAAAATATTGTTGAGACAGCTATAGACTCCCCTACTTTTCAACACAAATATTGTTGAGACAGCTGTAGATTTCCCTACTTTTCAAAACAAATATTGTTGAGACAGCTATAGATTTCCCTTCTTTTCAACACAAATATTGTTGAGACAGCTATAGATTTCCCTACTTTTCAACACAAATATTGTTGAGACAGCTATAGACTTCCCTACTTTTCAACACATATATTGTTGAGAGACAGCTATAGACTTCCCTACTTTTCAACACAAATATTGTTGAGACAGCTGTAGATAGATTTCCCTGCTTTTCACCGCCAATATTGTTGAGACAGCTATAGATTTCCCTACTTTTCAACACAAATATTGTTGAGACAGCTGTAGATTTCCCTGCTTTTCACCACCAATATTGTTGAGACAGCTATAGATTTCCCTACTTTTCAACACAAATATTGTTGAGACAGCCATAGATTTCCCTGCTTTTCACCGCCAATATTGTTGAGACAGCTATAGATTTCCCTACTTTTCAACACAAATATTGTTCACACAGCTGTAGATTTCCCTACTACTTTTCACCACCAATATTGTTCAGACAGCTATAGTTTTGCCTGCTTTTTATCTCAAATATTGTTCAGACAGCTATAAATTTGCCTACCTTTCACCACCAATATTGTTGAGACAGCTATAAATTTCCCTACTTTTCACCACCAATATTGTTCAAAAAGCTATAAATTTCTCTACTTTTCACCACCAAAATTGTCAGACAGCTATAGATTTCCCTACTTTTCACCCAATATTGTTGAGACAGCTATAGATTTCCCTACTTTTCACCACCAATATTGTTCAAAAGGCTATAAATTTCTCTACTTTTCACCACCAATATTGTTGAGACAGCTATAGATTTCCCTACTTTTCACCACAATATTGTTCAGACAGCTATAGATTTCCCTACTTCTCACCACCAATATTGTTCAGATAGCTAGCTATATATTTCCCTACTTTTCACCAGCAATATGTTCAGACAGCTATAGATTTCCCTACTTTTCACTACCAATATTGTTGAGACAGCTATAGATTTCCCTACTTTTTACCACAATATTGTTCAGACAGCTGTAGATTTCCCTACTTTTCACCACCAATATTGTTCAGACAGCTATAGATTTCCCTACTTTTCACCACAATATTGTTCAGACAGCTATAGATTTCCCTACTTTTCACCACACAATATTGTTCAGACAGCTGTAGATTTCCCTACTTTTCACCACCAATATTGTTGAGACAGCTGTAGATTTCCCTACTTTTCACCACCAATATTGTTGAGACAGCTGTAGATTTCCCTACTTTTCACCACCAATATTGTTCAGACAGCTGTAGATTTCCCTACTTTTCACCAAATATTGTTCAGACAGGTGTAGATTTCACTACTTTTCACCACCAATATTGTTCAGACAGTTGTAGGTTTCCCTACTTTTCACCACAATATTGTTCAGACAGCTGTAGACTTCCCTACTTTTCACCACAATATTGTCCAGACAGCTGTAGTTTCTCAGAATATTTGTCCAGACAGCTGTAACCTTTTTTTCCGACATGTGTTCTCTAATGAGTTGTAGGGATCTGCTGTCTACCACGTGCATGGCTGACGCAGTTGAACATTTCCCTACTTTATTAAACACAGATACCATCAGAAAGCTGTCCATTTCCGTATGACTTAAGACACACACCTTTCAGTCACCTATACATTTCTGCGTTTATCACCTGTATCGGTCATTTTATTGCCTATAGTAGTGCTCGGTCACCATGACATTTCCCAGCCTTCACTGCATGTATGGTTCATTTGATCACATGTATTGTTCAGCAGCTCTACATTTCCCTACTTATTAATACACGTATTGGTCTTTTTACTTCACGTGTTATTCTGTCAGCTCTATGTATTTCCCTACTTATTAATACACGTATTGGTCTTTTTACTTTAGGTATTTAAAGGGGCTACGTAGAGAAAATGGAAGTGGAGTAGGTGATAGGGAAGAGAGGGAGTGGACACATCATCTTCCACATCAACACCAGCTCATGTGAAAAACAGTAAGAAAACTGTTCGGAAACCACCAGCCATCTGCGTTGTGTCCACATATTGTATCCAAACCGAAAAGGACACACATCGCACATTAGCCAGCCAACTAAATCCGTTTTTCTAAATCTGTTTTTCTTTCTCCATAGACACACCCACCTCAGGCCAGTGCATGCTACACACGCTACGGCTCTTCACGTTTTCACCTGTTACACCCCAGCCCAATAAGGTGTGTGGCTGTTGCTTTTCAGCCCTGCACTAGACCCAAGGGTGCAAATATGTCGAACAAAGAAACGCTTACAAACTAACCGATGCAACAAACAAATAAGCAAACAGACCGACCAATGGCTACTTGCACACAAAATAGCCACATGAACGCACAAAACTGAAGAGCATCCAAGTAATTATCTGCCTGATTACACAGCCAAACAGCCAGACGACCATTCAGTCGCTCAAATGATAAAACAATAGAACAAACAGGTAAAACATTCGTTTGTAGATAGATAGCAAACCCAGACACACAGAGGAATCATTAAACACTACCTTCACTGACTGTATCTAAATCATTTGAACAGGCTGCTGCATGGTTTGGTCACTGTGACTTCATCCTGTCCGTTTCGCCAGCCAACAAGGGCGGTGTTCACAAACCACTTTGTCTAGTGTTAGAATACAAGGAACCTGCAGGGTGCGCATTAAACTTTATCCACTGATCACAATGGAGAAAAACAGCAAGGTCGTAATCTGTTTTTCTGGCATCGATTTGTTGATTACTAACAACACAATCTGTGATAATACTGCATTGTTGTTTTCAGTTTCAGTCTTATTAAACGCCAGCCCCTCCTCAGTTGCAGAGTTACTTGTATCAGTGATGGTGAATGTTTAGTATTTCATATTTGAAATAATTTTAAAAATGGAGTTTGTACAATAAAATGCGAAATCCGGCATGTGTTAACTCCGTCGCCAGCGACTTTCACCAGCGGAAATGTACCTCTGTAAAAGCTCAAGCCCTCCTCAGTGAAGACAACATCAGCAACAGTGTCACAGAGTCCCAGGATTGTCTCCTCGGTCTCTGATCAATCATCTGAACCAGTCTGCCCAGACCACCTATGGGCAAAGGATCATCTGAGCCAGTCTGCCCAGACCAGCTATGGGCAAAGGATCATCTGAACCAGTCTGCCCAGACCAGCCATGGGCAAAGGATCATCTGAACCAGCCTGCCCAGACCAGCCATGGGCAAAGGATCATCTGAACCAGCCTGCCCAGACCAGCTATGGGCAAAGGGTCTGGACCTGCCAAGTGCTCAGTCTACTGACATCTTAACTGGCATTCCACCACTGGCTAAGTTACCCCTCACTGCGATCCAATCCGTTAGGCGAAGCTGCATTTGGGTCAGCTCCCTAGCTGATGTTCCCCAATGTGTGAGCATCACTATCAAATTCGATTTCAAATAGATCCCATCCCACGTGTGAGGGATCAACTCCTGCAAACTCTCTCCTCTCAAAACGTTGGGCAGAATCATGTCCTTTACATTATTTTTCTTTTTATTTCACGTATTGTTCAGAAAGCCCTACTTTTCCATACTTATTACACACGTATTGTTCTTTTTACTTCACGTATGTTTCTGTCAGTTACGTTTCCATACTAATTACACACGTATTGTTCTTTTTGATTCATGTATTCTGTCAGTTCTACGTTTCCATACTTATCGCTACACGTATTGTTCTTTTTACTTCACATATTGTTCTGTAAGTTCTACATTTTCCTACTTGATACTAACCGTATTGTTCTTTTTACTTCGCCTACTGTTCTTTTTTCTTACGTTTTCGCTCAGTCAGTCCTGCATTTGTCTTTTTCACTACCTGGACCGTGAAGAACTCACCGTGTCTAGGGCGCGCACTCTAAAAAGAAGCAGTGGTCAATTGCACACTTCCTGTCCACACAGCTGTCTCTCTGGTCGTGGTCAAATTCCAGTCCTCTCTTGCCATCACGACTAGCTGTAGCCTACACTAGGTGAATGTCGTCGTCTCTTTCTATTAATGGCAAAGAAAAGGAGACAGAATTCGGCTAGTTGCGTCAGTCAGAGACAGATGTGGGAAACGAGGTTTGACAATCTAGTTCGCCTTCCTTCAGTAAAATCAAGAAATCAAGCAAAATTAAAAAAAAAAAAAACATGTCTTTTCTAGTTGTTCTGCTAGAAACTTATTTTCTTATGCATCAGAAACATTATTCTGCTCTGATTGGTAGGAAGAAAGGACGGGCATGTTACTGGAATACGCATATCCGACAGTTGACACGTGAGTTTGGGACGGATACTAATGGCCTGGAGACGCAGTCCACGGCACAGTTTGCACGTGCTCCGCTGTTAACAAAAGAGTCCTGTCCTCACGTGCCGCAGACGCACGTGGCGTGTTCGTGACTTCGTTTCAGCCGGCTGTTGTGGCAGCAGTGTCTGGAGCAGCATGTTCAGTTCACCCCGTTACTGCACCGCTTCTCTCCACTGCACGACACAGCGCAGGGCTGGTGAAGTCTGTTTCCCTTTCCTTTTCCCGCCTGTTTGTCCCTGTCCTGAAGAGTTCTTTTCTCCCATTCAAAACAGTTGAGAATGACGCAGAACAACATGAGGAGCATGAGTGCATAGCTTGTGATATTCAAACATGAAATGATTAGGTAACATTAACAATGGAGGCGAGTTTTGCAAACCAAAATCCCATCGTCATCTTCACTCTGTTTTGCCCGCCACCATCTCAAAATCACTCCAGTGAAACATTGTGTAACAGAATGAAGAACGGCCAGAACACAAGTGTCAAAGACCTGCAGCACTTCATGCGTGACGTGACGGGCATCAGTGAGCTGTCCATGTGGACCGTGACGTGTCCCACCGCAGCTGAAGGATGAAGTGCCAAGCAATACATCTGCATGAAGTGTTTATCCTTCATGATGCTGACAGACATGTGTGGGTACAGTGCCACGATGCAATACATCTGCATGAAGTGTTTATCCTTCATGATGGGGACACACATGGAGAGGGGGCTGTGTGGATACAGTGCCACACAATACATCATGAAGTGTTTATCCTTCATGATGGGGACACACATGGAGAGGGGGCTGTGTGGATACAGTGCCACACAATACATCATGAAGTGTTTATCCTTCATGATGGGGATACACATGGAGAGGGGGCTGTGTGGATACAGTGTCACACAATAATCATGAAGTGTTTATCCTTCATGATGGTGACACACATGGAGAGGGGGGGGCTGTGTGGATACAGTGCCACACAATACATCATGAAGTGTTTATCCTTCATGATGGGGACGCACATGGAGAGGGGCTGTGTGGGTACTGTGCCACATAATACATCATGAAGTGTTTATCCTTCATGATGGGGACACATATGGAGAGAGGCTGTGTGGGTACAGTGCCATACAATACATCATGGAGTGTCTATCCTTCATGATGGGGACACACACATGGAGAGGGGCTGTGTGGGTACAGTGCCACACAATACATCATGAAGTGTTTATCCTTCATGATGGGGACACATATGGAGAGAGGCTGTGTGGGTACAGTGCCATACAATACATCATGGAGTGTCTATCCTTCATGATGGGGACACACATGGAGAGGGGCTGTGTGGGTACTGTGCCACACAATACATCATGAAGTGTTTATCCTTCATGATGGTGACACACACATGGAGGGGGCTGTGTGGGTACTGTGCCACACAATACATCATGAAGTGTTTATCCTTCATGATGGTGACAGACATGGAGAGGGGGTGTGTGGATACAGTGCCACGCAATACATCAGCATGAAGTATTTATCCTTCATGATGGGGACACACATGGAGAGGGGGCTGTGTGGGCACTGTGCCACACAATACATCTGCATGAAGTGTCTATCCTTCATGATGGTGACATACGTGGAGAGGAGCTGTGTGGATACAGTGCCGCACAATAATCATGAAGTGTTTATCCTTCATGATGGTGACACACATGGAGAGGGGCTGTGTGGGTACTGTGCCACACAATACATCTGCATGAAGTGTTTATCCTTCATGATGGTGACAGACGTGGAGAGGGGCTGTGTGGGTACAGTGCCACACAATACATCTGCATGAAGTATTTATCCTTCATGATGGTGACAGACGTGGAGAGGGGCTGTGTGGGTACAGTGCCACACAATACATCATGAAGTGTTTATCCTTCATGATGAGGACGGACATGGGGAGGGGCTGTGTGGGTACTGTGCCACACAATACAGCATAGAGTGATTATCCTTCGTGATGGTGACACACATGGAGAGGGGCTCTGTGGATACAGTGCCACACAGTACATCAGCATGACGTGACGTTTATCCTTCATGATGGTGACACACATGGAGAGGTGCTGTGTGGATACAGTGCCACACAATACATCTGTATGAAGTGTTTATCCTTCATGATGGTGACACACATGGAGAGGGGCTGTGTGGATACAGTGTCACACAATACATCATGAAGCGTTTATCCTTCATGATCCTGACACACATGGAGAGGGGCTGTGTGGATACAGTGCCACACAGTACATCAGCATGAAGTGTTTATCCTTCATGATGGCGACAGTCATGGAGAGAGGCTGTGTGTGTGGGTACTGAGCCACACAATACATCAGCATGAAGTGTTTATCCTTCATGATGTTGACAGGCATAGAGAGGGGCTGTGTGGATAGAGTTACACACAAAACATCATGAAGTGTTTATCCTTCATGATGGGGACACACATGGAGAGGTGCTGTGCGGGTACAGTGCCACACATACATCTGCATGAAGTGTTTATCCTTCATGAGGAGGACAGACATAGAGAGAGGCTGTGTGCATAGAGTGACACACAATACATCTGCATGAAGTGTTTATCCTTCATGATGGTGACAGACATGGAGAGGGGCTGTGTGTGGATACAGTGCCACACAATACATCTGCATGAAGTGTTTATCCTTCATGATGGTGACAGACATGGAGAGGGGCTGTGTGGATACAGTGCCACACAATACATCATGAAGTGTGTATCCTTCATGATGGGGACAGACATGGAGAGGGGCTGTGTTGGTACTGTGCCACACAATACATCTGCATGAAGTGTTTATCCTTCAAGATGGTGGCACACATGGAGAGGGGGCTGTGTGGGTACAGTGCCACACACAATCATCAGAAGTGTTTATCCTTCATGATGGGGACACACATGGAGAGGGGGCTGTGTGGATACAGTTCCACACAATACATCTGCATGAAGTGTTTATCCTTCATAATGGTGACGCACATGGAGAGGGACTGTGTGGATACTGTGCCACACAATACATCATGAAGTGTTTATCCTTCACGATGGTGGCAGGCATGGAGAGGGGCTGTGTGGGGTACAGTGCCATGCAATACATCAGCATGAAGTGTTTATCCTTCACGATGGTGACAGACATGGAGAGGGGCTGTGTGCAGGTCATGAGGAGTGGGGAGGAGATACGATCCTATGCCAGTCAGATGCGGGAAGAGTTTCCACTGACATGTGACCAAGTAACGTGGAACCCGAAGTCTGTTTCCACTTTCTTTCTTAGCAGTGATGGAAGAAGCAATCATTTCAGTAGACTGAATTTGGGGTCGGAGGTGGGGTGGATGGCCAGAGAGACCAGAATGACTCCAAATGTAAGTCTCCGTAAGCTTACGCACCCATGAGTGGTAGTGCTTTACAGTTTATTTCCATTCTCTCTCTTACTAGTGATGGAAGAAGCAAACTTTCTGGTATCAGTCAGTCCTGTTTTTCGGGGGGGGGGGGGGGATAGGTGGGGAGGTGGGCATGGAGGGGGTGCGTTTGTCACAAATGCTCAGGATACGCTCATAACACAATTCTCATTTACTGGATATATAACGGCAAACAATGACAAAATAAACCAACACTTTTAAAAAACAGTACAGGAAAAAAAATTAAACTCTCTCTCTCTCTCTCTCTCTCTCTCTCTCTCTCTCTCTCTCTCTCTCTCTCTCTCCCCAGCTAGTCCCTACACTGTTTTTCTCACGAAGTATTCTGTAAATTTAATGGTGTTTTCTGTCCATTGACTTTCAAATGCAGTGCCAGCAGATTTTCTGTGACTGTCCATTGACTCCAAATACAGTGCCAGCAGATTTTCTGTGACTGTCCATTGACTTCCAAATGCAGTGCCAGCAGATTTTCTGTGACTGTCCATTGACTTCCAAATGCAGTGCCAACAGATTTTCTGTGAACTTATCCAGGGTGGAGAGGAGGTTTGCCTCCCTGGTGTTGGTGTGACGTCACTCAGTTGGCTGGCTGTCTGAGACAGCCTGTCTCCATGGTGACTGGGCATGAAAGGACAGCGGTCAGTGCCCGGCTGCCCACTGTTGTGGACCACTGGTCTGTCAGAGGCATGGAGAACAGGACCTCAGAGACGACATAGAGAACATTTACCACTTGGGTGAACAGCTTCTCTATTCTTTTTTTTCCCCACTGATGAATGGAATGTTGCCAGTCTCTCTCTTACTAGTGACGGAAGAAGCAACTTTTTCTGGTCAGTCAGAGGCATGGAAAAACAAGACCTCAGGGACAACAAGCTAAACATAGACTGGTGAACTCCTATCAATTCTTTTTTTCCACAGATGAGTGGCATGTTGCCAGTCTGATGGCCTGTTGGTGAGGACATGGACAGAGTGTGTGCACAGCAGATGAAAGGAGAGAACCGCTTCACAACGCCAGTGGCTAGAATGTTGACAAGTTGTCAACCACCATGGCAAACCAACCAGAGCGAAACTAGACTGGGTGATTGACAAGTTGTCAACCACCATGGCAAGCCAATCAGAGCGAAACCAGATGGGGTGATTGACAAGTTGTCAACCACCATGTTAAGCCAATCAGAACGATGGGGTGAGTCACACGGTTGGAACCGGTGAGTCTCGACTGGTGCGTTGACGGCACTGGGCCTGTCCAATGGCTTCAGGACCTGCGGGCAGCACGATGCTTCACGGCTGGCGCGGCTGAGATCAAAGACAACGCTGTGGCTGCACTTCCAGAGGTGTTGGGAGACATGAGACACTCACGCTGACCTCGTCCATCACAGAGTACCCTGACTGACAGACATTGTGTCCAGGTGACCCACACGTGGGGCAGGGATGCTTTTTGATGCGGGGTCGTTGGTGGGACCCACACAGCCAGCTTGATTGGTGTACCTGGCCCTGGCCCTAGCTGGGGAGGGGAGTTGAGTTGATGTGTGTGTGTGTGGGGGGGGGGGGGGGGGGGGATAAGCTTCATCTGATGCTGTTCAGCCTGGTCAGGTGCGTGTGTCAATGACGTAGGTTTCTGTGTGGGGCTGACCTGGTCAGGTGCGTGTGTCAATGATGTAGGTTTCTGTGTGGGGCTGACCTGGTCAGGTGCGTGTGTCAATGACGTAGGTTTCTGTGTGGGGCTGACCTGGTCAGGTGCGTGTGTCAATGACGTAGGTTTCTGTGTGGGGCTGACCTGGTCAGGTGCGTGTGTCAATGACGTAGGTTTCTGTGCGGGGCTGACCTGGTCAGGGTGCGTGTGTCAATGACGTAGGTTTCTGTGCGGGGCTGACCTGTCAGGTGCGTGTGTCAATGACGTAGGTTTCTGTGCGGGGCTGACCTGGTCAGGTGGGTGTGTCAATGACGTAGGTTTCTGTGCGGGGCTGACCTGGTCAGGTGGGTGTGTCAATGACGTAGGTTTCTGTGCGGGGCTGACCTGGTCAGGTGGGTGTGTCAATGACGTAGGTTTCTGTGCGGGGCTGACCTGGTCAGGTGCGTGTGTCAATGACGTAGGTTTCTGTGTGGGGCTGACCTGGTCAGGTGCGTGTGTCAATGACGTAGGTTTCTGTGTGGGGCTGACCTGGTCAGGTGCGTGTGTCAATGACGTAGGTTTCTGTTGTGGGGCTGACCTGGTCAGGTGCGTGTGTGTCAATGACGTAGGTTTCTGTGTGGGGCTGACCTGGTCAGGTGCGTGTGTCAATGACGTAGGTTTCTGTGTGGGGCTGACCTGGTCAGGTGCGTGTGTCAATGACGTAGGTTTCTGTGTGGGGCTGACCTGGTCAGGTGCGTGTGTCAATGACGTAGGTTTCTGTGTGGGGCTGACCTGGTCAGGTGCGTGTGTCAATGACGTAGGTTTCTGTGGGGGCTGACCTGGTCAGGTGCGTGTGTCAATGACGTAGGTTTCTGTGTGGGGCTGACCTGGTCAGGTGCGTGTGTCAATGACGTAGGTTTCTGTGTGGGGCTGACCTGGTCAGGTGGGTGTGTCAATGACGTAGGTTTCTGTGTGGGGCTGACCTGGTCAGGTGGGTGTGTCAATGACGTAGGTTTCTGTGTGGGGCTGACCTGGTCAGGTGGGTGTGTCAATGACGTAGGTTTCTGTGTGGGGCTGACCTGGTCAGGTGGGTGTGTCAATGACGTAGGTTTCTGTGTGGGGCTGACCCAGTGAGGAAGAAAGAGGGGGGGGGGGGGGGGGGGGGGGGGTGAATTCCAGCAGTGTCTCACTGATGCACGTGTTCTGCCAATGAGAGAGAGGGGGAGAGAGGGAAACAGACAGACAGAGTGAGAGACAGACAGACAGACAGACAGAGACAGGGACAGAGTGAGAGACAGACAGACAGACAGACAGACAGACAGAGACAGGGACAGAGAGAGAGAGAGAGAGATCAGGAGCGGGGATGGGTAGGGGTGAGGAGTGGGAAGACTTGCATGGTGGTGGTCACTTCATCACAGAGCTGACGGTCGTGAAGTTCTAATCACTCGTGAGGTCGGAATTGTGTGGCTTGCAACCCTCCCCCCACCCCCACCCCCACCCCCAACCTGCTGCAAATGGGTACCTGATTCACTTCACTGAAG
>JADBJO010000137.1:885000-895000 GCA_016801955.1 Conus betulinus | reverse complement strand
AAGGAGGGAGGGGGAGGGGAAGGGGGGAAGTGTGTTTTCAGATGTAAAGCTCGCGTTTGAGAGAGAACGGCGGGCAGACAAACACGCTCACATAGACCACGAGAAAGAGGAAGGAAGAGGAGAGAGGGGAACAGAAAGGGTGAGGGGAAGGGGGAGGGAGGGCTGGAAGTGAGGGAAGCACCAATAGGCTAGCAGAGCCAGCAGGCAAAAAGCCGCACAAAGCTGATCCCCCACTGAAACAGTGCGGACTGCTGCGGGTGGGGGGAGGTAAGGGAGTGGAGAGGGTGAATGGAATCCCGAACGCCATGCGAGAGAGGCCGTCGTCAGTGCGTGGCCTTGCTTCATCTGCTTCCTGATCTCACCGCTCACCATTGGGTGCTGACACAGAACAAAGACGAGTAGAGGCTGGAAAGTCAACAACAACAGCATCAACATCTACAACGTAGACCTTTCTTGTATAACTGTGCATCTCCGGCGGCCGGAACTCCACGGATAGGCTAGGAGTGTGGGAGTTGTGCTACTGCTTGTTAACTTCGTGCTGGTTCTCTCGTCCGAGCCTGACGTTGCGCTGTTTACACTTCCCTGACAATTCTGCTGCTGCCGCTTGCTGCTGCTGCTGCTACTGCACAGTGTGTGTGTGTGTGTGTGTGTGTGTGTGTGTGTGTGTGTGTGTGTGTAGTTTCGTGTGGAATCGGCTCACTCAGCACTATCATCTTCAGTCACATCGTCATTATCATCACTGAATCAGATGAAGTTGTAAAGGTGTGTGCCAGTTGTGTCTGTGATGCGGTGTTTCGAATTTTTAGCCTCAGTCAGAGTGAAAGAAGTGAGGGTATGTTGTTCTCTTACAGGGTAGGTGGGCTGTTTTGTTTTTCAGTTTGCTTTTTATTTGTTTTCGTATGTATTCTGGAGTCTCCTTTTCACTCTCTTTCTTCTGTGAAATGAGGTGACCACTTTGTTCCATTCTCTCTCTCTCTCTCTCTCTCTCTCTCTCTCTCTCTCTCTCTCTCTCGCTCTCTCTCTCTCTCTGAAGAGATCTAACATTTTTCATCTGATCTAAGATTTTACGAAGAAAGATTTTAACAAAATGTCCAGTGTGTTTTTGGAAGGTGTGTTTTAAAACAGTTGTGTGTTTGTTTCTTGTTGTTGTTGCTGTTGTTGTTTTTAACGACTTGTGACTTAATTTCAACGCGGTGACAGCCCTAATATGGATGTCCCTTTGCGTTCGGCTGGGCTATAAGCACATTATTATTACCATTACCATCTCTCTATATATCTCTCTCTCTCTCTCTCTCTCTCTCTCTCTCTCTCTCTCTCTCTCTCTCTCATACACACACATATGCATACATACGTACATACGTACATACATACATACATACATACATACACACATACATACATCTATACATACATACATACATTCATACATACATACATAGATGCGGCAACACACTCCCTTTCTCCCACCTACTCTCTCTCCCTGCCTTCCTGTGTTTTCCACACATCCCATTCCCTTTCTTTTTGCTGCGTTCTATCTCTCACTTGTTCACATTACCCCCTCTCCCCCCTCCTCCCGGTACATTCCCACTCACTTGTTCACATTACCCCTCTCCCCCTCCTCCCCGTACATTCCCACACTTGTTCATATTACACCCTCTCCCCCCCTCCTCCCCGTACATTCCCACCGCCCCCTTCGCCTCCTCCGATAATGTGTAGTCTGGTGCTTCTACTTTGCTATTCCCGCCGTCGTGTTCCCCTGTCTCCTTCATTATTCCTTGTTGTGTTGGCATTCCCACACATCCTTCCTGCCCACCCTGTGCCAGGAAGGTAGGTCTGAACTCTCTGAGACAGTCAGACCATCGGCTGTCAGTCTTCAATGTACTGTGACATGACACACTAAGACTGTTGACTGTCAATCTTCAGTGTACTGTAACATGACACACTGAGACTGTTGACTGCCTGTGACATGACACACTGAGACTTTTGACTGTCAATCTTCAATGTACTGTGATATGACACACTGAGACTGTTGACTGTCAATCTTCAATGTACTGTACTGTGACATGACACAGTGAGACTGCTGACTGTCAATCTTCATTGTACTGTGACTTGACACACTAAGACTGTCGACTGTCAATCTTCATTGTACTGTACTGTGACATGACACACAAAGACTGTTGACTATCAATTTTCAATGTACTGTGAGATGACACACAAAGACTGTTGACTATCAATCTTCAATGTACTGTGACATGACACAGTCAGACTGTTGACTGTCAATCTTCAATATACTGTGACATGGCACACTAAGACTGTCGGCTGTCAATCTTCAGTGTACTGTAACATGACACACTGAGACTGTTGACTGTCAATCTTCAATGTACTGTGACATGACACACTGAGACTGTTGACTGTCAATCTTCAATGTACTCTGACATGACACACTGAGACTGTTGACTGTCAATCTTCAATGTACTGTGATATGACACAATAAGACTGTTGACTGTCAATCTTCAGTGTACTGTGACATGACACAATCAATCTGTTGACTGTCAATCTTCAATGTACAGTGACATGACACACAAAGACTGTTGACTGCCAGTCTTCAATGTACTGTGACATGACACAATCAGACTGTTGACTGTCAATCTTCAGTGTACTGTGACATGACACACTAAGACTGTTGGCTGCCAATCTTCAATACTGTGACATGACACAATGAGACTGTTGACTGTCAATCTTCAATGTACTGTGACATGACACACTGAGACTGTTGACTGTCAATCTTCAATGTACTGTGACATAACACACTGAGACTGTTGACTGTCAATCTTCAGTGTACTGTAACATGACACACTGAAACTGTTGACTGTCAATCTTCAGTGTACTGTACTGTGACATGACACACTACGTCTGTTGACTGTGAATCACCAATGCACTGTGACATGACACACTGAGACTGTTGGCTGTCTGTCTTCACTGTATTGTAACAGGACACAATCAACCTGTTGACTGTCTGTCTTCAATGCACAGGCCTGTTTGTGAAGTTTGGCTTCTTTTCTTTGAATTCATCATATTGCTTGCACGTGAATTCTGCTTGATTCAAAACTCAATCCCATACTGACTGTATTTCTCTGGAAGCCTCAGGGTCATCATTTGCTTTGAAGACTGTGTTCTGATTGTTTATTTGAGGTCAAATTTTTTAGGGTCGACTGTTTTCTTTGGGTTGACTTTAAGTCTGTTTTATTTAGGTCAGTTTTGTAATCAAAGTTCTTTCTGCTTGACTTTAAGTCACAGTTCTGTTTGGACACTTTAAAATCTGAATTCTGTTTGAATTGACTTGAATTCAGTATTCTGTTTAGATTGACACAAAGTCATAGTGCTCTGTGTGTTGACTTAAGATCACTGGTTAGTTTGGGTTGACTTGAAGTCAGTGCTCTGTTATGGTTGGCTTGACATCACTGTTCTGTTCCCATGGAATAGCCACAGGGTAGTGCAGATTTACATATGCTCACCATGTCTGTAGCATGGCATGACTGAAGGCAAAGCCCATCTGTCTCCTTCCCTAGCTTTGCCCTCTCCTGATCTGAATCAGGTACCCGTGTATGGCTGGGTCGCTGTTTGAGTTTACCTGATGTCAGGTACCCATGTATGGCTGGGTCATTGTTGGAGTTTGCCTGATGTCAGGTACCCATGTATGGCTGGGTCATTGTTGGAGTTTACCTGATGTCAGGTACCCATGTATGGCTGGGTCGTTGGAGTTTACCTGAATTCAGGTACCCATGTATGGCTGGGTCGCTGTTTGAGTTTGCCTGATGTCAGGTACCCATGTATGGCTGGGTCGCTGTTGGAGTTTGCCTGATGTCAGGTACCCATGTATGGCTGGGTCATTGTTGGAGTTTACCTGATGTCAGGTACCCGTGTATGGCTGGGTCGTTGTTGGAGTTTACCTGAATTCAGGTACCCATGTATGGCTGGGTCGCTGTTTGAGTTTGCTTGATGTCACTGTTGGGTGTGAATATGAAATTCAAGGACTGAAAACATTTCCGTGGGCTCTAAGGATAATAAGCCGTAATTATGATGAGTTGTTTGAAACTTGGTTTTTTTATCAGTTCAAGTCATTATTCTGCTGGTCATTACATGGGATCTGTTGGGTTTGAAAAATAAGAAGCGTAATTTTACTCAAGCTTTGAGATGACTACGAAGTCACAATTCATTTGAAGTTGAACACGAACTCATAGTTCTGATTAGTTTGAAATATGAAATCAGACTTATTTTCCAAGGATTAGAGCTCAAGCAGATTTGATATAGCGTATTTGTTTGGAATGTAAAATGAGACTTTGGCTAGCTTTGAATTTGAAGCTGAGTTTCTATAGACTCTGAACTAAGAATGACAGTTGGCTTGTGCTTGATCTGAAAAATGAACGTCACATTTCTGTGGGTTTGATCTGAGACAAAACATTTTAATTCTATTGGTTTGACGTTAACTGTCGGATTGCTTTCAGACTTAGAACCTAAATTTTGTTGGTTTTATCCTGGAGTGAGAGCTACAATGCTGTCTGTTTTGATGCTATAGCGAGAGTGACAATGATGTCTTTTATCCAAGAGTGAGAGTTACAGTTGTGTCTGTTTTGATGCGTCAGTGAGAATTATATAATTCTGCTTTGATTGGGGAGTGAGAGTCACATTTTTGTTTGTTTTGATCCTGGAAAGAGTCATAGTTTTGTCTGTTTTGACTGTAGAATGGGCGTAATAATGTGGGTTTTTTTTTAAATCCTAGAGTGAGATTGATAATTTTGTCTGTTTTGATCGTAGAGTGTGAGCTACGATTCTGTTTGTTTTTATCTTACAGTAAGAGTTACAATACTATTGGCTTGATTTTAGAGTTAGAGGTACAGTTTTGTCTGTTTTGGTCCTTGAGTGAGAGTTACAATTGTGTTGTTTGATCTTAGAGTGAGAGTCACAATTCTGTCTACTTTTATCTTAGAGCGAAAATCACAATTCTGCTTGCTTTGATCTTAGAGTGCACGTAACAATTCTTTTGAGTTGATGGTAGAATGATAGTATATTGTGTTTTGATCCCAGAGTGAGAGGCATAATTCTATTTTGATCCCAGAGTGAGAGGCATAATTCTGTTATACTGACAGAGGCTCGCTCAGGCTTACTACCCAAATGCCTGAAAATGGTCGTCATTGTTTCCCTGAGCATGGCTGAAGGTGACGTCGAAGTAGTGGTTAACAATGCTCTTTTCATTCTGACACTGTGGCTAATGTCTAACAACGAGAGCAAACTTCGACACGGACAGGACAGTGCTCGTGCTGAGTGTCTGTAGCTTCCTGTGTGAATCTGGAGTCTTGTGTGTGGAAAGCCAGGATATGTGTGCTGATGCATGGGCTGGGAGGAGTGGAAGTTCATGATCAATGAGAGAGTCAGAGGGTGAGTGTCCCTTGTTACCCTTGCTCACACTACTGTTGGGTGGTAGTGTTGTTATTTTGGCTGTTGTCGTCTTTAATCTAACATATATTCGCTTGTAGTGCTGTCTTGGTACCTCACAAAAGTAAGCAAAATATATGGAAAGTTATGAAATGGGGCCCTAGATATGTTTAATTTGTAAGAGAGTTTATAGCAATCAATTTCATAGAAAGAAAGCGTAAAATGCCAGTGGGTTGTTTTTTTTTTCCTGGTTTCCGGCGTGCTGTGAATAACACTGAACCGCACTGATCTCCCCTTCCATCCCAGGGCAGCGTTCACCGAGTTCTGTGAGGGTTGCTGGCAATAAACGGTTGGGTTCCACTGCTTTGCTGTGAGGGAAACCCTCTGCAAGATTCCCGGGCCGGCTGGGTAAGGGGGACGCCAACAGGTGTGGTGAAGGAAGTGGGGGCGATGCCGGCACACGGGATTCAATGCCTGCACAACACAGCTGCGTCATCAGACCTGTTCTGCTCACAGTCCTGGCTCGACAGAGATGGCGAAAGCTTGGGACTCCTGAACCTGTCTGTGCGGCAAAGGGTGGAGAAGGGAGTGCAGTCCTTAGACAGCTGCAGAGACATACTGTACGGAGAGGAGATGGGGGTTCAGTAGGAACACTCTACAGCCAATGTATGCCGTGACAAGATCCAGTGCCGTCATCACGATGACAACGGGGAGGATTATAACTAGTGCGGCGGTTTGTTGTATGTCTCTAAATTATTATCTCCATGTCGGAGAAAAAAAAAACACCTCGAGTTGTCAGAGGATTTTTGTAAGTCAAATCGGATTCTTCTGAGATACGTATAGGGATAGACAGAGTGGATTCCTTTCAGGTACTAGACCAGGTCCTCGTGATATAAAAGTGTAACGTATAGGATAGACAGACTAGATTCCTTTCAGGTACAAATAGAAGAGACCAGGTCCTCGTCATATAAGTGGAACGGATCAGATTCTTTTCCACTAAGAATAGAACATCACACCTTTGTCTACGAATACATAGATCAAATGCTTATCAGATAAAATAAAGAAGGATCAGAACTTTCCCTACAAAAAAAATGGAACAGCTCAGACACCTTTCCAATCCCAGTAGAACAGGTCAGATTAATGTTAGACAGCAACAGGTCAGATTGATGGCAGACAGCAACAGGTCAGATTGATAGCAGACAGCTACAGGTCAAATTGATGGCAGACAGCAACAGGTCAGATTGATATCAGACAGCAACAGGTCAGATTGATATCAGACAGCAACAGTCAGATTGATGTCAGAGAGCAGCAGGTCAGATTGATGGTAGACATCAACAGGTCAGATTGATGTTGGATAGCAACAGGTCAGATTGATGGCATACAGCAAGAGGTCAGATTGATATTAGACAGCAACAGGTCAGATTGATATCAGACAGCAACAGGTCAGATTGATATCAGACAGCAACAGGTCAGATCGATATCAGACAGCAACAGGTCAGATTGATATCAGACAGCAACTGGTCAGATTGATATGAGACATCAGCAGGTCAGATTGATGTAGACAGCAACAGGTCAGATTGATGGTAGACAGCAACAGATCAGATTGACGATATCAGACAGCAACTGGTCAGATTGATGATATCAGACAGCAACTGGTCAGATTGATATCAGACAGCAACTGGTCAGATTGATATCAGACAGCAACTGGTCAGATTGATGGTAGACAGCAACAGGTCAGATTGATATCAGACAGCAACTGGTCAGATTGATGGTAGACAGCAGCAGGTCAGATTGATGGTAGACAGCAACAGGTCAGATTGATATCAGACAGCACCTGGTCAGATTGATATCAGACAGCAACTGGTCATATTGATATGAGACAGCAACAGGTCAGATTGATGGTAGACAGCAGCAAGTCAGATTGATGGTAGACAGCAGCAGGTCAGATTGATGGTAGACAGCAGCAGGTCAGATTGATGGTAGACAGCAACAGGTTAGATTGAAGGCAATCACCAACGGTAGCCGTGTAGTTCCCCCTAGTTCATGTTGGCAATATGAAGGAGAGGCGTGTAGCTCCCCCTGGTTCATGTTGGCAATATGAAGGAGAGGCGGATAGTTCCCCCTGGATCATGTTGGCAATATGAAGGAGAGGCGTGTAGCTCCCCCTCGTTCATGTTGGCAATATGAAAGGAGAGGCGCGTGTAGTTCCCCCTCGTTCATGTTGGCAATATGAAGGAGAGGCGGGTAGTTTCTCCCTGGATCATGTTGACAATATGAAGGAGAGGCGGGTAGTTCCCCCTGGTTCATGTTGGCAACATGAAGGAGAGGCGGGTAGCTCCCCCTGGTTCATGTTGGCAATATGAAGGAGAGGCGTGTAGCTCCCCCTGGTCATGTTGGCAATATGAAGGAGAGGCGGGTAGTTCCCCCTGGATCATGTTGGCAATATCAAGGAGAGGCGTGTAGCTCCCCCTGGTTCATGTTGGCAATATCAAGGAGAGGGGAGCATCTGGGAATGAGCACGGGTGGGGAGGGGGAGGGGTACTGGAGTCAGTAGTCTGGCAGTGAACCGGTAATGCGTGGCTGTGACTTCCAGGGCACCTGAACAGTGGCTGCACCTAACACAGAGAGCACCTGCACAGTGGCTGCAACTAACTAACACAGAGGGCACCTGCATCTCCGCCCGTTCCTCCCCACCCTATTCTGTTCCACCCTCTCTCTTCTTTTAGTCTTGTCTCTCGCCTCATATCCCTCTCCACCCCTCCCCTCCTCTCTCTCTCTCTCTCTCTCTCTCTCTCTCTCTCTCTCTCTCTCTCTCTCTCTTCGATCTCTACATTAATCTGCTGAATTTCCTGGACGTACATTTGCTTTCATGAAAGTCATTCATTGTCACAGCGCAGAGGAGCTGTGCTGAGTCGACGCACCACTAACTTGTGTACTGGGCCGCTCCCTGCCTGAACATCTCTCTGTGTGTGTGGCAAAGCAGCGCTGTAATAAACACAGTTCGGTTGAACAGTGAAGATACCATGGGTAAGAGACTCTGACACTGTTTCAGTACATAGTGAAAGACCTTTAAGATGGATACCAGCCACGTTGTTGTGGTAAACGCACGACGTGTAGGCTGCCTACAGCCCAGCTCCGAAGAATGTCTAGACGACAGTCAGTCATGCACAAAGCCTTCAGAGCCTGGTTGCTCCATGTCTGCTGATGGACTGTTGGCCCCCACCTGTGTGGAGGGGGACGACTGCGCCGGTACTGCCCCACTCCTGCCGCTGTCCCCAGGCGTCCCATCACGTGGACCACCCCCATGACCTGCCCCACCCCTGTGGACATGGCGCCGCCACCCCGCCATCACCACCAACCCTCAGGACCGTCCTGGCGGGACAAGACCCCTCTGCTGCCGGTCGTCGTCGTTGTCGTCGTCGTCGTCATGGTGGTGATGGTGGCGGTAGGGGTCCCTTGGCGTGGGAGTGGCCGGTGCGCGTGGGGTTTGTGGCGGTGGTGTTGATGGCGTGTCTGGGAGTAAACTGGGCTCGCCCTGCCCCTTTCCCTGAGGCCCAGCGGCTGTCCGACCACGAGAAGCACTACAGAGACATGCAGTCCAGGGCCGTGGTGAGTGACGACCTTAGCTCCTTGTCAATAACTAACAAACAGCACTCGTGTGGTACAGCCTTTAACTCTGTGTGATGTAGTACGACCTTTAGCTCCTTGTTAATAACAAACAGCGCTCGTGTGGTACAACCTGTAACTCTGTGTTATGTAGTACGACCTTTAGCTCTTTGTCAGTGACTAGCAGCGCTTGTGGCACAACCTGTAACTCTGTGTTATGTAGTTCCACATTTAGCTCATTGTCAATGACCAACAGCACTCATGTGGTGCAACCTTTGACTGTGTTATGTAAAACTGTCTTTAGCTCTTTACAGGCGATCAGCAGTAGTGTGTTACACAACCTTTACCTTCATGTGAATTACCAGCAGCTATGTACTACAACCTTTAACTCCATGAATAATTGGCAGTTACACAGTAAAACTTAAGGCTCCGTTGAAAGTAGTGATCAGTAACAAATCACAAAGTTTCTTACAGAAGAACGAGTAATAATGAATTTCAAGCTCTGGCTCCCTGTTGAATCAAAATTAATGAACCAGAAGTTCTGATTTCTAATGAAATTATCAGTAATGAATCACAAGCTTGAGTTTCTTTTTGATTTAGAAATGAAAGAAAAATCACTCTGTGGATTAATCACTCGTGAATCACACGTGCTGATTTCATGTGGATTTATCAAAAGTATTGAATCACCAGGTTTTTTTTTTTAATCACGTCATTTAGTTAAGCCATCGTTGATTTATTAGCCATAATAAATTGAGAGTGATTAATAACGAATCTGTTGAAATGTCAGCACTTAATCACAACCTTTCATTTCTTGGGAATTTCAGCGTTAATCGTGTACAAGATTTACCTCGTGTGGAATTATCAGAGAAGAATGACAAAGTTCACTTTTTGTTGTTATTGACAACAATAATGAATGATGAGCTATGATTTCATGTGGAATTGTCAATGATGAATCAGAAGC
>JADBJO010000137.1:875000-880000 GCA_016801955.1 Conus betulinus | reverse complement strand
GCAAACAAGCACACACACACACACACACACACACACACACACACACACACACACCACACACACACACACACACACAAACAAACATACATACAGAGAGAGAGAGAGAGGGGGGGAGGGAGGGAGACTCACAGACACACTAACACAAAAGGTTTGAGCGTCTAATTTACCTGCTGCAGCTGTCAGAGATAGGGAGAGGGAGGGGGGGGGGGGGGGGGGGCGGGAGACAAACAATCCGAGAAAGTGTATGTGTGTGTGTGTGTGTGTGTTGGGGGGGGGGGGGGGGGGAGCGGAAAGAGGCGATGACTTTACCTGTTGCATATGAACCCGCCAAGTTCCTGTGTCGTGCGCGGAACGGCTGGCAGTGACATGCACTGTGATGCATTGTGACATAGTGCTCAAGGCAGTGGCACTCGCCTCTGCCATCATCAGTACAGCGTGTCAGCTATCGCTTACCTCTTTTCCTATCTGCTGTCATTATCATAAAGGACTTGCAACTGTTTCTGTGTCTTCTTATATATCCGTTGCCACTATCATTACAGTTCCACAGCCATCCATCTGTTTTCTCTCCTCCCATCTGTCATCAAAGAGTTACAGCTGTCTCTTATCTCTTTTTATACCTTTGCCATTGTCCTCAAAGAGTTACAGCTATCTCTTCTCTCTCTCATACCGTTGGTGTTGTCGGTAAAGAGTTACAGCTATCTCCTTTCTCTCTTCATACCTTTTGCCATTGTCATCAAAGAGTTACAGCTATCTCCATCTCTCTTCATACTTTTTGCCGTTGTCATCAGAGAGTTACAGCTACCTCTTCTCTCTTCTCATACCGGTGGTGTTGTCGGTAAAGAGTTACAGCTATCTCCTATCTCTCTTCATACCTTCTATCGTTGTCATCAACGAGTTACAGCTATCTCCTATCTTTCTTCATACCTTTTGCCGTTGTCATCAGAGAGTTACAGCTGTAATCCTATCTCTCTTCGTACCTGTTGGCATTATCATCTTTGTTAGTTGTCTCCTACCCTCTTCAAATATGCTGCCACTAACGCCGAAGGCTTATTGCTGTCTGCTATCTGTCTACAGATGTGTGTGTGTGTGTGTGTGTGTGTGTGGTTCAGATCACTCCTTGTTACCATCCAGTTTTACGAGAAGTACCCAGCAGCGGATCAACAGCTTGGGTGTCGTCACATGTTCGCTGTGTCCAGCTGACAGGAATAGGTCATGATGGAGCAGATATGTTCCCATACGCACCCCACCCCCACGCCCTCTTTCCCTATCAAACACCCAAACGCCAACCACCCCAAACACAACAACACCCAAAACACCAAACACCCCAAACGCCAACCACCCCAACACCAAACACTCCAAACATCAAACACCCTAAACACCAACCACCCAAACAAACACCAACCACACAAACACCAACACCCAACCCAACCACACACACAACACCAACTACCCCAAACACCAACCACCCTAAACACCAATCACCAAACACCCAAACACCAACCACCCAAACACTAAACACCCCAAACACCAACCGCCCTAAACATCAACCAACCAAACCAAACACCAACCACCCCCAAACACCAACCACCCAAACACCAATCACCCAACACACCAACCACCCAAACACCACCACCCCACACACCAACTACCCTAAGCACCAACTACCTTGAACACCAACCCACCCCAAACACCAACTACCCCGTCTCCTGTCAGAATCCTCCCCTCCCTCCCTCTCCCTTCGCCCGGAAGATTGAATATAATGCGTTTGCGACGAGCATTTTTTTTAATCCAAGAGAGCTGTCTTGGTGAGCGATACGCCTTTACGGTGACCAGTTGTTGGACTCTTGGTATTGTGATGAGTATAGAGCAGGTAGCTGGTTTTGTTGTTACAGGCTGTAATCAAAAACTGTACGATAGTTGCTGTAATCCATCGTTTCTGAACTGTCAAACAACCCACATGCCAAGTTGATCCAGATCGGGCTCTGTTTCTGGATTGTCAAACAACTCACATGTCGTCAAGTTGATCCAGATCGGGCTCTGTTTCTGGATTGTCAAACAACTCACATGTCAAGTTGATCCAGATCGGGCTCTGTTTCTGGATTATCAAACAACTCACATGTCGTCAAGTTGATCCAGATCGGGCTCTGGTTTTTGACTAGAAAGGAAGCGCTTTTACGACATGGACATGTTCGATTTTGAGTATGCATTTTGGTGCAGTGTTGGTTCATGCAATGTGCTGTTTTGTTTGTTGTTGTGTTTACGGCCTGCCAAAGTATGGTTAGAGGTCTGAAATAGTGCGTGTGGCGGCCCCCACTTCCCCTGTCCACTGTCCATGCAGTTTGGTAGTGAGCACTGACTTGCATAAATTGACCCACAACCCCCCACAGCAAACTGGAACCCCTTTGTAGATGCCAGAATCTTCGGCTTGATGAAGACGGGCAGATAACGAAGAAGAAGAAGAAGTGCATGGAACATTTCCACTCGTACCATACTAGCCCTAGTTGGGGGTGTTTGTGCCTTGGTTTGTGCCGGTGGTTTGCTGATTTACCTTCGATTTTAAACGCTGAAACTTTGAAAATGATAACAAGTATTAATGTTCTGCAATATCCCAAACAGGTATTTGCTTTGATCGTAATGTTGATAACAACGCACATAGCGACATATCCAGAATAGATCTGGACTCTGATGATAATGATGATAATAATGCATGCAATGCCGTATCCAGAATAGGTACCTACTTTGATAATAATTACGATAACAATTCATTATCTCTTCATGTCCAGAACATGCTCTCCATTGGTGACAATAACAATTCATGTAGCACCATAGCCGGAAACGTTATCTACTTTGATAGTAATTGCGATAACATTTTATACAGCCCCATATCCAAACTAGTTACCATTACGATAACATTTTATACAGCTCCATATCCAAACTAGTTACCATTACGATAACATTTTATACACCCCCTATCCAGACTATTACCATTACGATAACATTTCATACAGCCCCATATCCAGACTAGTTACCATTACGATAACATTTCATACAGCCCCATATCCAGACTAGTTACCATTACGATAACATTTCATACAGCCCCATATCCAGACTAGTTACCATTACGATAACATTTCATACAGCCCCATATCCAGACTAGTTACCATTACGATAACATTTCATACAGCCCCATATCCAGACTAGTTACCATTACGATAACATTTCATACAGCCCCATATCCAGACTAGTTACCATTACGATAACATTTCATACAGCCCCATATCCAGTCCAGTTACCGTATGCATTACGTGCTTACAATCTAAAGAACAAAGAAAGGAAGCGGTCAGCATAGTTATATGCATGTAGGAATAAACATGACTTTGGAACCATCATACGAGAACTACACACTGACAGACTATTCATGCCCATGTGACATGGATAGACAGGGAAAACATCTGCCCAGACTGTTCTCCACAGTAAGCGGCACCTCGGTGGCGCCGGACAAAGTTCAGGGGGAAGAAGAAAAGGAGTAAAAACATGTAACGTGCGCAGGTTCAGTCATAAGAGTTAACCATCATGGCGTGCACACACACACACACACACACACACACACACACACACACGCACGCACGCACGCACGCACGCACGCACGCACGCGCACGCACGCACACACACGCACGCACGCACGCACGCTCGCACGCACTCACAGACACACACACACACACGCCCCCCGCGCGCGCGCAAGTACACACACACACACACACACACACACACACACACACACACACACACACACACACAGAGTCGATGCACAATGTTTCATTTTCATCAGTGAAAATGAATGCGGTGCACGGGCCCAGCAGATAATCGGAACAGATTCACAAAATACAAAACAGCGCACAACGGGTTTCGACCTTGAAGACTTCCACATAATTGTGCACTTACCACTCCAATGAAAATGGCATACACGAGGAGTACGAGGGCACGTTTGCTGTTCTTTTTGACAGCTGTTTTTTTTTTTTTTTTTTTTAACAGTTGTTTGACATGCCAAAGGCGTACCAGTATAGAAGATGGATGTTTGGGGTAATGCCAACTTCTTTAACTCATTCGTGTCGAGACGCTCGTCAATTTTCATTATCTTGTCAGTTGTTTGCGTTGCTTTCTTTTTATTATTATTTTTTTTTTTTCGTTGTGTAGTTCGTTTTGTTGTTGTTTCTTTTTCGTGTTTCCCTTTTGTGTAGGTTTCTGAACAGTCTGTTTCCGTTTTAACTCTTTTTATTCATACTTTTTTTTCAAAAATGATTGCGAGACGAACAGGAGAAGCAGCTAATAGCAGCTAAGTGGTTTCTTGTTCTTTGTCACTATCCTAACCAGAAAGAAGACCTAAGAGGTCGAAATGCATTGTGCCTAGTCCTGTACTCTGTTTTTCTGTGTGCTTAGCGGTAACTAACCCGCTCTCTTTTGAAATTGAATAGAAGTTCTCAAAAAGGTATGCTGTCAGGTTACAGCACTGTTGAGGTATGACAAGCAATGACGTCATTGAACAGACGTTTACACAAGGTTTGCTGTCAGGTTACAGCATTATTGTATGACGTATTTTGAGGTATGACAAGCAATGACGTCATTGAACAGACGTTGACACAAGGTTTGCTGTCAGGCCACAGCAGTGTTGTATGACGTATGTTGAGGTATGACAAGCAATGACGTCATTGAACAGACGTTGACACAAGGGTTGCAGTCAGGTTCCATCCAGTACTGTGGTATGACGTATGTTGAGGTATGACAAGCAATGACGTCATTGAACAGACGTTGACACAAGGGTTGCAGTCAGGTTCCATCCAGTACTGTGGTATGACGTATGTTGAGGTATGACAAGCAATGATAGGGGAAACGACAGTGGATGCCAAGTTTTACCCTCCTCCACAGACGCGTTTCAGAGAAGTGAAAGCCTAGAAATTCCGGCTTCTTTTCTTTTCTTTTTTTTTTTTTTGTTGTTGTTGTTG
>JADBJO010000137.1:860000-867500 GCA_016801955.1 Conus betulinus | reverse complement strand
ATTGCTCCAGTCAGTAACGGATGACTTACCCGATTCCACGTTCCATCCCCCCCCCACCCTCTCTCTCTCTCTCTCTCTCTCTCTCTCCTCTCCTCTCTCTCTCTCTCTCTCTCTCTCCTCTCTCTCTCTCTCTCAATCTCTCTCTCTCTCTCTCTCTCTCTCTGTGTCTCTGTGTGTGTGTGTGTGTGTGTGTGTGTGTGTGTGTGTGTGTGTGTGTGTGTGTGTGTGTGTGTGCGTGCGTGTGTGTCTCCGTCTGCCTGTCTCTCTGTCTCTCTCGCTGTCTGTCTGTCTCTGTGTCTGTATCCTTCTCTCTCGCTCTCTCTCTCTCTCTCTCTCTCTCTCTCTCTCTCTCTCTCTCTCTCTCTCTCTCTCTCTCTCTCTCTCTCTCTCTCTCTGGCACACCTACACCTACACCTTCATCTTCACCTTCATCTTCACCTTCATTTTCACCTACAGCTTCACGTACACCTACACCTTCATCTTCACCGACACCTTCACCTACACCTTCATGTCCACCTACACCTTCATCTTCACCTTCATCTTCACCTACACCTTCACATACACCTACACCTTCGTCTTCACCTACACTTCACCTACACCTTCATGTTCACCTTCACCTTCACCTTCATCTTCACCCACACCTTAACGTACACCTACACCTTCGTCTGCACCTACGCCTTTCACCTACACCTTCGTCTTCACCTTCATCTTCAGCTACACCTTCGCCTTCACCTTCATATTCACCTATACCTTCGTCTTCACCTTCATCTTTACCTACACCTTCGTCTTCATCTTCACCTACACCTTCATCTGCACCTTCATCTTCACCTACACCTTCATCTTCACCTTCATCTTCACCTACACCTTCATCTCTGCACCTTCATCTTCACCTACACCTTCATCTTCACCTTCATCTTCACCTACACCTTCATCTTCATCTTCACCTACACCTTCATCTTCACCTACACCTTCATCTTCACCTACTTCATCTTCACCTACCCTTCACCCACACCACCCCTTACACCCCCGTCACCTCCCTTTCCACCTACCCCCCTCCTCCACCCTTCCTCCAGCACAGTACCGACACCCCTCCCCTCCCCCAGCGTGGCCAGGTCCCCCTCCCCTCCCCCCAGCGTGGCCAGCTTCCAGCAGGTATCATGCTGCCTGGTCCAGGTGTGAAGGGGCCAGAACATCAGGAATGCCAGCCGCTGATGGCTTCCACATGGCAGTCTGCGGAACCGGGGGAAGGTGGGGGTGGGAGAGAGGGGCAGGAGGCGTGCGTGGGAGTGGTGGGGAGGGGGAGAAAGAGAGATGGTGGTGTCAAAAAAGGGTATTACCTGACGAGAGAGAGAGAGAGATAGAGAGAGAGAGAGAGAGACAGACAGACAGACAGAGAGACAGAGGATGGTGGGGTGGGGGGTAAGGATGGTGGTGAAAAACAGAACATTACTTAACAGGAACGGAGAGAGAGCGGAGGGAGGAAGAACAGTATGTGTGTAGGGAAGGGGGGGGGGGTGGGGGGGTTTGGCGAATGAAGCAGGAAGAGGGTAGAGAGAGTGCGGGAGGTGTAACAATCAAAGGAATGCAGCCAAAGAGGTGCCGCAGACCGTGAGTTCCAACCCCTGGCCGTGCAACGTCAGTATTGTGTGTTTGTCGTTCTGGGGTGCCTGGGTAGTGTTAGATACATCCCTTCTCCCATCGTCATGTGCTGTGACTCGGGGGATGTGTGAAATATCGGGCAGGTCCTTTCTCTCTGTCTGAACTTTCCTTGGTAGATGGTACAAGTGAAGCGGTAGGGCCTGGCCCGTCTGAACTCTTCCCCCTTCTGACTATACGGTGAAATAGTATCATGTTTAGCGTTACAAACAATCTTTGAAGATGCTCAGATTTAACAATAGAAGAAAAGCAGAACAAAGATATTCGACATAGAACAAAAATACTCAAAAAAAAAAAATTCGATGTTTCAGTCATGGTCAGTCTTCAGGATTGAGGACGGCCTGTGACTGAAACGTCGAACATTTTTTTGTTTGTTTGTTTTGTTTGTTTTTCTATTATTACATATTCTGAGTATCTCAAAGATTGTTGGTGTTGTTGGGGCAGAAGATCAACAGTCAAAAATCAATGGAGTTTATCATAGTAGTTTCAATTTGGATCTGTAGAAAATGCAGAACAATGTCGATGAACAGAGATGATGTACGTGGATTGTGAATGTAGACTGTTCTGAACAATGTCGATGATCAGAGGATGATGTAGGTGTATTGTGAATGTAGACTGTTCTGAACAATGTAGATGAACAGAGATGATGTAGGTGTATTGTGAATGTAGACTGTTCTGAACAATGTAGATGAACAGAGAATGATGTAGGTGTATTGTGAATGTAGACTGTTCTGAACAATGTAGATGAACAGAGAATGATGTAGGTGGATTGTGAATGTAGACTGTTCTGAACAATGTAGATGAGCAGAGGATGTAGGTGGATTGTGAATGTAGACTGTTCTGAACAATGTAGATGAACAGAGAATGATGTAGGTGTATTGTGAATGTAGACTGTTCTGAACAATGTAGATGAACAGAGAATGATGTAGGTGTATTGTGAATGTAGACTGTTCTGAACAATGTAGATGAACAGAGAATGATGTAGGTGTATTGTGAATGTAGACTGTTCTGCCTCTTTGTGTCTCGTTGTGCATATGACTTGACCTGTGTGTTTGTGTGCAGGAGTGGGGGGAGGGGTGATAGGCAGCATTGTTTCCTGTGTGTGAATTCTGTGGTTTAGTTTTCTCTTTTTCTTTTTCCCTCCTGCTCTCTTGTATTTGAAACAAAATCTTAATAAATCATCGTAAATGCCCTTGCAGAGCAGTTCTGAGGTGAATGAAACATTTCTTGTCAAATAAAGGGAGGGGGGAGATAGGTTCTATGCTTTTGCGTAGAGTAAATGGAACCTGTATTTTTTTTTTAACTGTGACGGCGACCAGAGGTCACTCTCTCCCTGAAATACCCTGAAGGATCACATGATATACTGCCCACAAGAGGTCACCTGGACCTTGAGCCTGCCTCAACGCTCTGACATCTAGAGGTCAATCTAGAGGTCAGAGAATACCTGACTGGTCACATGATATACTGCCCACAAGTACCTGGACCTTGAGCCTGCCTCTGACATCTAGAGGTCAACCTCCAGACAATACCTGACTGGTCACAAGGTATCCTGCCCACAAGTACCTGGACCTTGAGCCTGTCACAACATGTCAACACTGACACCCAGACTTTTTGTGTCAGAAACCACAAGACCTGCCAAAGTGGCCCCATGGCAACATGACACCCAGAGCAGAAACCAAAGAGCCAAGTGCCCCCTGGCCAGGATAGCGAGGTGTGCTCGAGGAAGAAGTGGTCGTTCTTGGTTCACGAGGACATGACTGGTTCGGCCGCTTGGTGGGGTAAACTGTCAATGTCACAATGACATGTCAGACCGCTTGAGGGTGGAACAGTTCATGCCAACAGAGGGGCAGGCCTGAAACGAATCGCGTATCAGCGGCTTTAGGGAGGAGTACTCCGACCCACGCGGCCTGTGCTGAACCAGACGTACTCTATAGCCTCTAGCAGCAGACAGCACGACGGCTATACAGACCAGTTTGTGAATGTAGCATGCTCCAAGCCTAAAAGCCTGTTCCCAACTGTTTGAGAAACAAGAAGAAGAGACTCCACCTGTAAAACACCCGCCGACTGGAAGACGTCATTGTACACAGCTTGTCCTGAAGCCAAAGAAGAAATTCTTACCAAACAGGACGTTAATCGCACCGTCCACTCAGGAACAAAACCTTCGTCTTACTGTCATTCTGTGGCCATGTTTTGGTCACAGTACAAGAACAAGAAGTCCATCTTGCTGTCATTCTGTGGCCATGTTGTGGTCACAATACAGAACCCTCTTGATTCTCTGGCCAAGTGGTCCCAAGAACAAGAAGTCCATCTGCTGTCATTCTGTGGCCATGTTGTGGTCACAATACAGAACGAGAAGTCCCTCTTGCTGTCATTCTGTGGCCATGTTGTGGGTCACAATACAAGAAGTCCCTCTTGCTGTCATTCTGTGGCCATGTTGTGGTCACAATACAGAACGAGAAGTCCCTCTTGCTGTCATTCTGTGGCCATGTTGTGGTCACAATACAGAACGAGAAGCCCCTCTTGCTGTCATTCTGTGGCCATGTTGTGGTCATACAATGGCCATGTTGAACGAGAAGTCCCCTCTTGCTGTCATTCTGTGGCCATGTTGTGGTCACAATACAGAACGAGAAGTCCCTCTTGCTGTCATTCTCTGGCCATGTTGTGGTTACAATATTAGAACGAGAAGTCCCTCTTGCTGTCATTCTGTGGCCATGTTGTGGTCACAATACAATGACGAGAAGTCCATCTTGCTGTCATTCTGTGGCCATGTTGTGGTCACGACTCAAGCGAGTTGACGCTGTGTCGTCAGTAATCCTGCCTGGCTGTCAGTCCTGCCCCACACGCATCACTCGATCAGTGGGACTCACAGATGACGCATTCTGCTGGATGTCAAGTCTACACTGGGGAGCAAAAGGAGTGTTCTTGTCAGTGGAGTCCACCCCACAATATTTCCAAACTGAACCCTTCCTGTGTGACGTCATCACACCGCGGTTGGAGGCTAGCGACGATGGCAGAATTTCGGCACTGCTGCATCAGTCACTACTGAACCGTCGGATCACCATCTTCACTCTGGAGGAGCGCTTTAACGATCGACTCCATCAAAGTTGACCATGTCTAGTGTCGAGCGAACGCGCTCGTGAGGGGGGAGGGTGTGGGGTGTTCCTACGAATCGAGTTTTTGAAAAAGGAGCGCAGAGCTTAGTCGTTGGAGTGTGTGAAGAGGTTATTAGGACGTGCATGTTGTGTTCGGTCCTCGGGCCCTGTTGAGTTCAGTCGTTGGAGTGTGTGAAGAGATTATTAGGACGTGCGTGGTGTGTTCGGTTCTCTGGGCCTGTTGCAGCAGCAGCGTGTGATGTGTGGCAGATGGGAGTGAGGAGATCCATAGTGCTGCAGAGGCTTTTGGAGCCGGTCTGTCTGGGTGGTAGTGGTGGTGCTGCTGCTGATGGTGGTAGTGGTGGTGGTGGTGCTGCTGCTGTTGCTGATGGTGGTAGTGCTGGTGGTGATGGTGGTGCTGCTGCTGCTGTTGGTGCTGCTGTTGCTGCTGATGGCTGCTGTGGTGGTGGTGGTGGTGGTGGTGCTGCTGCTGCTGCTGCTGCTGCTGCTGTTGCTGCTGTTGCTGCTGCTGCTGCTGCTGCTGCTGCTGCTACTGCTACTGCTGCCACCGTGCATAGTGTGTGCGCTGCGCTGTGCCCCGTGGCTTCAGGTCTGCGTCCCTCTTCACCCAGTCCTTGGTGACTCCAGACAGCAGGGGCAGTCTGGCTGAACCACGTGGTCTGTGGACTCCTCTGTCTGTCTGGCCTGGCCTGGCCCTCACCCACCCAGTGTTCTCTGTCTGTCTGTCTGTCTGTCTGTCTGTCTGTCTCTCTCTCTCTCTCTCTCTGAGATACTAGGAAGACTGGCGGTGTATCGTTTCAACCAGCCGTACATTTCCCTACTGTTGACTGCACGTGTTGTTTGCACAGCTGTACAATTCTTTACTGTCTGCTGCATGTATCAATCACTCAGCTATGTATCGCCCAAGTATTTACTACACACACCGTTAAGTCAGCTGCTGCACATTTTCCCTAGGTCTGAGCACATACATCACTCAATCAGCTCTACATTCCCTGCTTTTTACCACATGCATCATTCAATCAGCTCTACATTCCCTGCTTTTTACCACATGCACATGCATCACTCAATCAGCTCTACATTCCACTGCTTTTTACCACATGCATCACTCAATCGCTCTACATTCCCTGCTTTTTACCATGTCCATCATTCAATCAATTCTACATTCCCTGCTTTTTATAACGTGTACCGTTCAGTCAGGTGTATAGTTGACTGCTTAATACTGCATGTACCGTTCAGTCAGTGTATAGTTGACTGCTTAATACTACATGTACGTTCAGTCAGGTGTATATATGATATATGTACTGCTTAATACTACTTAATGTACCGTTCAGTCAGGTGTAAACTGAACTGCTTAATACCACATGTACCGGTCAGTCAGGTGTATATATGACTGCTTAATACCACATGTACCGTTCAGTCAGGTGTATATTTGACTGCTGCTTAATACGTTCACATGTTCAGTTCAGTCAGGTGTATATATGACTGCTTAATACCACGTTTGCCGTTCAGTCAGGTGTATATATGACTGTTTAATACCACATGTGCCGTTCAGTCAGGTGTATTTGACTGCTTAATACCACATGTTAATACCACATGTGCCGTTCAGTCAGGTGTATATCTGACTGCTTAATACCACATGTGCCGTTCAGTCAGGTGTATATATGACTGTTTAATACCACATGTGCCGTTCAGTCAGGTGTATATTTGACTGCTTAATACCACATGTGCCGTTCAGTCAGGTGTGTATCTGACTGCTTAATACCACATGTGCCGTTCAGTCAGGTGTGTATTTGACTGCTTAATACCACGTGTGCCGTTCAGTCAGCTCAACATTTCCGTACCCTTTTGCAACATGTGCTGTTTTGTCAGCTGTTCACATCCCCACTGTTAACAGTGTGCCCGTTGATGTCAGCTGTTCACATCCCTACTGTTAACTGTGCGCCGTTCGTTGTTCAGCTGTTCACATCCCCCACTGTTAACTGTGTGCGCTGTTCGTTGATGTCAGCTGTTCACATCCCTACTGTTAACGCTGTGTGCTGTTCACATCCCTACTTCGTTGATGTCAGCTGTTCACATCCCTACTGTTAACAGTGTGCGCCGTTCGTTGATGTCAGCTGTTCACATCCCTACTGTTAACAGTGTGCGCCGTTCGTTCGTTGATGTCAGCTGTTCACATCCCCCTACTGTTAACTGTGTAAGCTGTTCGTTGATGTCAGCTGTTCACATCCCTACTGTTAACTGTGTGCGCCGTTCGTTGATGTCAGCTGTTCACATCCCTACTGTTAGCTGTGTGCGCCGTTCTTTGATGTCAGCTGTTCACATCCCTACTGTTAACAGTGTGCGCCGTTCGTTGATGTCAGCTGTTCACATCCCTACTGTTAACTGTGTGCGCCGTTTCTGTTCACATCCCTACTGTTAACTGTGTAAGCTGTTCGTTGATGTCAGCTGTTCACATCCCTACTGTTAACTGTTCGTTGATGTTAGCTGTTCACATCCCTACTGTTAACTGTGTGCGCTGTTCGTTGATGTCAGCTGTTCACATCCCTACTGTTAACTGTGTAAGCTGTTCGTTGATGTCAGCTGTTCACATCCCTACTGTTAACTGTGTGCGCTGTTCGTTGATGTCAGCTGTTCACATCCCTACTGTTAGCTGTGTGCGCTGTTCTTTGATGTTAGCTCGCATGGAAAAGCTCGTGGCTGTGTAGGTGTACAAAGAAAGAGACAAGGCTCC
>JADBJO010000137.1:845000-850000 GCA_016801955.1 Conus betulinus | reverse complement strand
CTGAGGGAAATGTTAGGAGCGAAAAGCTGTCTGAGGAAAAACATTAAAGGAGAACAGCTGTCTGAGGAAAACGCTAGGGATGAACAGCTGTCTGAGGAAAACGTTAGGGGTGAACAGCTGTCTGAAGGAAACGTTAGGGGTGAAACGGCTGTCTGAGGGAAAACGTTAGGGGCGCGAACTGCTGTCTAAGGGAAACGTTAGGGGTGGACAGCAGTTTGAGGGAAAAACGTTAGGGGCGAACTGCTGTCTAAGGGAAACGTTAGGAGCGAAAAGCTGTCTGAGGAAAACATAAAGGAGAACAGCTGTCTGAGGAAAACGTTAGGGATGAACAGCTGTCTTAGGAAAACGTTAGGGATGAACAGTTGTCTGAGGAAAACGTTAGGGGTGAACAGCTGTCTGAGGAAAACGTTAGGGGTGAACAGCTGTCTGAGGGAAACGTTAGGGGTGAACAGCTGTCTGAGGGAAACGTTAGGGGTGAACAGCTGTCTAAGGGAAACTTTAGGGTGAACAGCTGTCTAAGGGAAACTTTAGGGGTGAACAGCTGTCTGAGGGAAACGGTAGGGGCGATCGCTGTCTGAGGGAAACGTTAGGGGTGGACAGGTGTCTGAGGGAAACGTTAGGGGTGGACAGCTGTCTGAGAGAAACGTTAGGGGCGAACAGCTGTCTGAGAGAAACGTTAGGGGCGAACAGCTGTCTGAGGGAAACGTTAGGGGCGAACTGCTGTCTAAGGGAAACGTTAGGGGTGAATGGCTGTCTGAGGGAAACGTTAGGGGCGAATTGCTGTCTAAGGGAAAACGTAGGGGTGGACAGCAGTTTGAGGGAAACGTTAGGGGCGAAAAGCTGTGAGGAGGGAAACGTTAGAGGCGGACTGGTAGCTGAGAAGAAGATGGTAACTGACCGTTAGGATGAAGTGAGGGGCAGAACAAGGAGTCCCGGCACGCAGTGGATGGACAGCATCTTTTTACTCAACTTCTGCACTATGGAATCAACTGTTAAGCGCAAAGATACAAAAACGATGTCAGTCGTTGGTGTAAAATTATATCAATGACTGGTGATGACATGACTGAGCTGATTGGTGTTAATGTCGCCTGTGATCGGTGATATGAAATAACGTCTAGGACTGGTTTAAATGTGATGTCAATAGTTGTTAAGAAAAAGGAGGGAGGGGGTGGGGGAGTTAATGGATGACGGAAGTTTAGGTTGGTGACTATATGGTCAAATGACGTCAATGAAAAAAATAACCGTTGTAAAAAAAAATCAATGTGTGACAATAATTGAGGTTAGTGACTTTGGTCAAATGACGTCAATGACTGGTGCGAAATGCATTTGGCAGATTCCAGTCTGTATCACGAAGAACTGTGGATATTAGTGATTGATGCTGGTCACCGCTTAGGAAGGAAAAGCTGGAAGAAAGAAGACAGCAGACTGAAATATATTTAATAAAAGATGTTGCCAAAAAAAAATGGCGTGACTGGCAGTGGATGAAACCCGTCACAAGCGAGTGAAAAAGAAACAGGTGTTTCTTTTGTGGTCTGTACCATATCATTATCAATGACTGTGGGGAGAAAAGAGTAGATGGTGACAGCGGATAAGACAGAGAGAGAGAGGGAGGGGGGGGGGAGGAAGGAAAGAAAGGTACGTTGAAACACGGTCTGAAATTCCTCGCTTCAACAATCAACGGTTCACTGGCAATTCACCTCCGGCCATCTCCTTTAAGCAGTCGTGTCACCCCTAGACGAACTTACCTGGTAGGAAGAAACTCTGGAGAGCTTGGACAGCAGAAGGTCTTCAGAGAAGAAGGTTCCCTCAGACAAGTGTTTCTGTCCTGAATGCCTGCCGGGCCGCATCTACGTCATCACTCCCAGATGCCCTTCTACGGCCAGAAATTTTCTACCATGCGCTGCTGGAATTCGAACCAGCAACTTCTTGTTGGGTGAGCTTCACAAAGCGTTGCCTTTTTAGACGGACGTGGCCATCAGACACGTGTTCTAAGTTGGGGAAAACTAAGCATTATGAAGTTCACATATGTTCCTCCTCGACCAGATCCAGCTGGAACTCTTTTCGGCTGTGTCAGCCATTGCCCTCAGGATTCTTTCTGGTCCTCCTCTTACCTGAAATCCCGAGCTGTTTGATGACATCATAGGCTGATGAGCCTACAAATCCCCGTGCTCAATCTGTAGGGCGAGGACTTTGTCTTAGAAGCCAGATCCTCTCAAGGTGCTGGCTAGACTGGCATAGCTGTCAGTTTTGTAGATGTGGGCTTGCTCCACTCTGCTGTCAGATGGCGCAGTGATGCCAATCAGAATCCATTGTTTGGGTGACCCTGATGGGAGTAATGGGATACATTTCTTACAATGGGCACTTCCACCAAGCTGAACCTGACTGTCATAGTGACAAACACTCATGACTTCATGACCCCCCCCCCCCCCCCCCCCCCCTCCATATTTAGATATGTGCGAGGATAGCAAAGAAATGCAAATTGTTCCAATCCAGTAAGTCCTTTTCTGAACGTTCCGTTCTGTTGACAGAACGTTTGCTTCAACGGAATAACGGTGAACGTATTACGCAGCTGAACACACACCTGCAGACATTTTGAAATATACACACAGTTCGACGTCAACGGACGGACGAACAGAACGGTAAGGGAGATAATCAAAGAGAAGGAAGCGGGCTGTCGGGCCAGGGGAAGTAATTAAGCTGAAAGATCTGACAGGGAAACCGTATTACAAATCTTCTGCGGCAGCAGCAGGAAAAAACTGGGACACAGTGAGAAGACCCGACAGTTGTTGGATGGAGGAGAGGGGGGGGGGGGAGTTCCTCTCTCTCTCTCTCTCTCTCTCTCTCTCTCTCTCTCTCTCTCTCTCTCTCTCTCTGTGAACTAAAACAATTATTTGCTAACGAAAATGTATATATTACAAGAGATATTGCTATGTATATTTATTATGCATTGAAAAAAAGGAAGAACTCGTATCTCACACAGTATGAATAATTAGTTACCCTCATAAATGAGCATTATTAGTACATTGAAAAATATACTTTTGTTGTCATTTCTCTTTTTTTCTCTTTACGTGTGCACTGCACCTCACATTGTTATAGGCAGGAGGCCTGTAAAATTCAAATTATGCTCAATTGTATTCAATTGTCTCTCTCTCTCTCTCTCTGCTCTCTCTCTCTGTCCTCTCTCTCTCTCTCTCTCTCTCTCTCTCTCTCTCTCTCTCTCTCTCTCTCTCTCTCTCTCTCTCTCTCTCTCTCTCTCTCTCTGTGTGTGTGTGTGTGTGTGTGTGTGTGTGTGTGTGTGTGTGTGTGTGTGTGTGTGTGTGAGAGAGAGAGGAAATCTCTCTGTCTGTCTGTCTGTCTGTCTCTGTCTGTGTAGATATGCCCTGAGAAGAGGCGACGAGAAAGCAGGGGAAACGATGGGTTGAACTATGAGATGACAGTAGGTGAACTGTGAGAAACCAAGAGACAGACAGAGGATAGTGGCTGAGACAGACAGACAGACAGACAGACAGACAATGGCTGAGACAGACAGACAGACAGACAGAGAATGTTGGCTGAGAAAGACAGACAGACCGAGAATGTTGGCTGAGAAAGACAGACAGACAGACAGAGAATGTTGGCTGAAAAAGACACACAGACAGACAGATAATGTTGGCTGAAAAAGACAGACAGACAGACAGACAGAGAATGTTGGCTGAGAAATACAGACAGACAGACAGAGAATGTTGGCTGAAAAAGACAGACAGACAGACAGAGAATGTTGACTGAGACAGACAGACAGACAGACAGACAGACAGACAGACAGAGAATGTTGGCTGAGACAGACAGACAGACAGAGAATGTTGGCTGAGAAAGACAGACAAACAGACAAACAGACAGACAGAGAATGTTGGCTGAAAAAGACAGACAGAGAATGTTGGCTGAAAAAGATAGACAGACAGAGAACGATGGCTGAGAAAGACAGACAGACAGACAGAGAATGTTGGTCGAGAAAGACAGACAGACAGACAGACAGAGAATGTTGGCTGAGAAAGACAGACAGACAGAGAATGTTGGCTGAGAAAGACAGACAGGCAGACAGACAGAGAATGCTGGGTGAGAAAGACAGACAGACAGACAGAGAATATTGGCTGAGAAGGAAAAAAGACAGACAGACACAGAATGTTGGCTGACAAAGACAGAGAGACAGACAGAGAACGTTGCTTGAGAGAGACAGACAGACAGAGAATGCTGGCTGTGAGGGACCGACCGACAGAGAGACAGAGAATGCTGGTTGAGAAAGGCCGACCGACCGACCGACCGACAGAGAGACAGAGAATGCTGTTTGAGAAAGGCCGACCGACCGACAGACAGACAGAGAATGCTGACGGAGAAAGACAGACAGACAGACAGACAGACAGAGAATGCTGGTTGAGAAAGACCGACCGACCGACAGAGAACGTTGGCTCAGAAAGACAGTTTTAGACAGACAGACAGACTCACACGCACACACACATATGCGCGCGCTCACACACATGCGCACGCACGCGCACACACACACACACACACACACACACACACACACACACACACACACACACACACACACACATGCACGCCACGCCCGCACGCACTCAGAGAGAGACAGAGAGAGAAAAGAGAGAGAGAGAGAGAGACAGACAGACAGACAGACAGAGAGAGATGGCGTGACTGACGAAGAGACATTTGGAGCAACAGGGACAGGCGAGGTTAAACAGATGACTGTAATTCGCTGTAAGACTTCTGTTTACCCGCTCTGTGTGTGTGTGTGTGTGTGTGTGTGGTGTGTGTGCGTGTGCGTGCGTGCGTTTGCGTGCGTGCGTGCGTGCGTGCGTGCGCGCGCGCGCGCGTGTGTGTGTGTGTGTGTGTGCGTTTGTGTGTGTGTGCGCGGGTGTGTGGTGTGTGTGTGTGTGTGTGTCTGTGTGTGTCTGTGTCTGTTTGTGGTGTTTCTGTGTGTGTGTGTGTGTGGATGTGGGTGTGTGTGT
>JADBJO010000137.1:735000-832500 GCA_016801955.1 Conus betulinus | reverse complement strand
AGCCCTCCCACCATGGAGATCACTCTCCACCATGGAGATCACACTCCACCATGGAGATCACCATCCACCATGAAGATCACCCTCCCACCATGGAGATCACCCTCCCACCATGAAGATCACCCTCCACCATGGAGATAGCCCTCCCACCACAGAGATCACCTTCCCACCATAGAGATCACCCTCCCACCATGGAGATCACCCTCCACCATGGAGATCACCCTCCACCATGGAGATCACCCTCCCACCATGGAGATTATTACCTCCCCCCATCGATGTCACCCTCCCACCATGAAGATCACCCTCCATCATGGAGATAGCCCTCCCACCATAGAGATCACCTTCCCACCATGGAGATCACTCTCCACCATGGAGATCACCCTCCCACCATAGAGATCACCTTCCCACTATGGAGATCACCCTCCACCATGGAGATCACCCTCCCACCATGAAGATAGCCCTCCCATCATGGAGATCACCCTCCCACCATGGAGATCACCCTCCCAACATGAAGATCACCCTCCCACCATAGAGATTGCCCTCCCACCACCATGGAGATCACCCTCCCACAATGGAGATCACCCCCCCACCATGGAGATAGCCCTCCCACTGCTATGGAGATCACCCTCCCACCATGAAGATCAACCTCCCACCATGGAGACAGCACTCCCACCACCATGGAGATCACCCTCCCACTATAGAGATCACCCTCCCACCATAGAGATCACCCTCCCACCATGGAGATCACCCCCACCACCACCACCACCACCACCATGGAGATCGCCCCCCACCATGGAGATCACCCTCCCACCATAGAAATCACCCTCCCACCATGGAGATTACACACACACACACACACACACACACACACACACACACACACACACACACACACACACACACACACATGGAGATCACCCTCTCACCATGGAGATCACCCTCCCACCATACAGATCCCCCTTCCACCATAGAGATCACCCCCACCATAGAGATTACCCCCACCATGGAGATCACCCTCTCACAATGGAGATCACCATGGACATCACCCTCCCACCATGGAGATCACCCCCCCACCATGGAGATTACCCTCCCACCATGGGGGTCACCCTCCCACCATAGAGATCACCTTCCCACCATGGAGTTCACCCCACCACCACCACCACACAATGGAGATCACCCACCACCACCACCACCACCACCACCACCATGGCGGTCACCCTCCCACCATAGAGATAACCCTCCCACCAAGGTGATCACACCGCCCACCATGGAGATTACCCTCCCACCATGGAGATCACCATGGAGATCACCCTCCCACCATGGAGATCACCTTCCCACCATGCAGATCACTCTCCCCCCCACCATAGAGATCACCCCCCACCATGGAGATCACCCTCCCACCATGGAGATCACCCTCCCACCATGGAGATCACCCTCTACCATGGAGATCACCCTCCACCATGGAGAACACCCTCCCTCCATGAGATCACCCACCATGGAAATCACCCGACCTCCATGGAAATTCACGCTGCCCGGAAAAGCCAGCCATCACCTGCAGTGCCTCCACCCTCCCACCATGGGGATCACCTTCCGCCCATGGAGATCACCTTCCCACCATGGAGATCACCATGGAGATCACCCTCCCAGCATGAAGGTCACCCTGCGACCATAGAGATCACCATGGAGATCATCCTGCCACCATAGAAATCACCATGGAGATCACTCTTCCACCATGGAGATAACCCTCCCACCATGGAGATCACCCCCCCACCGTAGAGATCACCCTCCCACCATTGAGATCACCCTCCCAACATGGAGATCACCCCCCCCACACACACACACACACACACACACCATGGAGATCACCCCCACCATGGAAATCACCCTCCCCCACCATAAAGATCACCCTCCCACCATGGAGATAACACCCCCCCCCCCCCCCCACACCACCATGGAGATCATCACCCCCCACCATGGAGATCACCCTCCCCACCATAGAGATCACCGTCCCACCATGGAGATTACCACACACACACACACACACACACACACACACACACACACACACACACACACACACACCATGGAGATCACCCTCCACCATGGAGATCACCCTCCTACCATACAGATCACCCTCCCACCATGGAGATCACCCCCCACCATGGAGATCGCCCCCACCATGGAGATTATCCTCCCACCATGGAGATCACCATGGAGATCACCCTCCCACATGGAGATCACCCCCCCACCATGGAGATTACCCTCCCACCATGGAGGTCACCCCCCACCCCCACAATGGAGATCACCCTCACACAATGGAGATCACCCCCCACCACCACTACCACCATGGAGGTCACCGTCCCACCATAGAGATCACCCTCCCACCATGGAGATCACCATGGAGATCACCCTCCCACCATGCAGATCACCCTCCCCCCCCCCCCCCCCCCAAAAAAAAATCACACACCCCCCCCCCACCACCACCATAGAGATCAGCCTCCCACCATGGTGATCACACCGCCCACCATGGAGATCACCATGGAGATCACCCTCCCACCATGGAGATCACATGGAGATCACCCTCCCCCCACCATCCCAGAGATCATAGAGATCACCCATCCCACCATCCCACCACCACAATAGAGATCAGCCTCCCACCATGGAGATCACCCCCTCCACCATGGAGATCACCCTCCAACCATGGAGATCACCATGCAGATCACCCTCCCCCCACCATAGAGATCACCCTCCCTCCATGGAGATCCACTCTGCCCGGAACAGCCGGCCATCACCTGTAGTGCCTCCACCCTCCCCACCATGGGGATCACCTTTTCCACCGTGGAGATCACCTTCCCACCATGGAGATCACCCTCCCACCATGGAAATCACCATGGAGATCACCCTTCCACCATGGAGATCACCCTGCCACCATAGAGATCACCATGGAGATCATCCTGCCACCATAGAAATCACCATAGAGATCACTCTTCCACCATGGAGATAACCCTCCCACCATGGAGATCACCCTCTCACCCTCTCACCCTTGGTGGTGAGAACACTACGGTATTATGGACTGTGGTGTGTCTCTGTTTGACGCCAGGAGCGCAGACACAACCAGCCGTGTCTCACGGATGAATTCCGATCTAGCGGACGAAAGGCCTCGGAGCAGACAATACAAATAGATCGGCCTTCAAAGGGGATTGTGATGGTTCCCTCATGCAGCTAGCGAAAAGTTTTCATATCTAGAATATATTTTCTTAATTTCATGTTCCCACTTTCTCCATCTTCAACCTCCCCCCCCCCCCCCCCCCCCCCCCTTAAGTCCAAATCTTTGCCAAGTCATTACTATGAAGACCATTGATTTGTTGGCCTGCGCTTGTTTTTCCCCCCACTATAAGATTGTTCGTCTTTGTATTTGTCTGACTTTATTCAAGTTTAAAAGGCTGTGCCAGTCTTGAATAAAAGTTACTCTGTGTTAGGTTTTCTTACGGGAGCAAAAGTTATCCTTCTTGTTTACTGTTTATTGCTTACTGTTCCCTGCCTCATTTCATTTCCAATTAAGATGAGAGAATTGAAGAAGAAGAGGGTCTCGTGGCTACGACCTAGCAGATGTCTGACCTACGCATTAGCTCACGCGGTGGTCAGACCTTGAGTACCTGTCTAACATTTGTTGTGCCGTATTTTTATCATTGTATGTGAGTGTACTGAACGCACATCTGTAGGTGTATGGATGTGTAGGCACGGGTTCATGCGTGTTCGCGAGCGCATGTTTGTGTTTCTTATGTGCGTGTATGTGTATTCATAAAGCAAGCGCGCGCGCGCGCGTGTGTGTGTGTGTGTGTGTGTGTGTGTGTGTGTGTTGTGTTCGATGTGCACGCTTGTGTGTGTGTGTGTGTGTGTGTGTGTGTGTGTGTGTGTGTGTGTGTGTGTGTGCGCGCGCGTGTATGTGTGTGTGTGTCTTTGTATGTTGACGTGTACCCCATGTACGTGTATGTGTGCACGTGCGCTTTCATGTATATGCGTGTATGTGCGCATGCATGTGGGTGTGAATGTGCACATGCACACATGCGCATATGTGTGTGCGTAGAAGCGAGCGCATGTACCAAGCGTGTGTGTGTTTTTGTGTGTGTGTGGGGGGGGGGGGGGGAGGGGGGGTGCGTGCGTGTGTGAGTGTGTGTGTGTGTGTGTGTGTGTGTGCGCGCGCGCGCGTGTATGTGTGTGTGTGTGTGTGTGCGTCCGTGCGTGCGTGCGCGCATATGTGTGTGTGTGTGTGTGTGTGTGTGTGTGTGTGTGTGTGTGTGTGTGTTCCGGGTGCTTCTTTCTTGCTGATTTTGGTTATCATTGATTTTTAGTTTAAAAAGAAAGAAGAAGGCAGAAGCTGGATACAGATAGAGACGGCGAGGGCGGACCTGCGGACAATTGCCCCTAACAACGTCAGACCGGTCAGTCAAAGCACACATGACATCGTCCCGTCCAATGGTCCTCTCCCACCTCTGAGTCACCGTGGATCCAGGCACACGACCACTTCCGGTCGGAAGGCTTCAGTGTGAGGAGCAGGAGCGCCACCAAGCGGCCAGTAATGAGGGGCCACTTGAGGCAATGGAGGCCCTCCACAGAGCGGCCAGTCCTCCCGCTGATCAATACCCCCCCCCCCCCCCCCCCCCCCCCCCCCCCCCCACCCACACACACACACACCGCCAGGCGGCCTGCTAGACTGCTAGGGGGCTGGCAGGGGGAGGGGGGGAAGGGGTGGAGGGCGGATGAATAGAAGAGATTAGGGCTCTGCAGAACAGGAGGTAGGGTGTCTGGGTCTCTGAGGGGGGGGGGGGGGGGGGGGGGGGGGGGGGGGGGGGGGAAGCAGGATGGGAAGGGGAGGAGAGCAGAGGAGGTAATTCAATCAGCCAGAAAGCCCAGGGAGACAACCCTGGGCAGAATCACGTCGACTGTTTGTCCCGCTGTTTGTTCTCTGGCCACTTTAGCGTCTTGTCCAATTGGCCGCCACAGAGACTGACGGTCCTTGGGGGGGGGGGGGGGGGGGGGGGGAAGGCGAGCGGGCGGGGGGGGGGGGGGAGAGGAATGGGAGGGAGGGAGGGAGGGAGGGGAGGGGAAGGGGAGTGAAGGCACAGGAGAGGAGGTTGGGGTGGGGTGGGGGGGGGGGGCAGGCTGGGTGTTTGCTGTAGCTGAGGATGAGGACAGAGGAATGAAAGCGGTTAGTGTAACGCCCAGTGGTGTGGACCGTCCACTGTGTATGTCTGTGGTGTGGACCATCCACTGTGTGTGTCTGTGGGGTGGAGACAGTGGGGGGGACCATCCACTGTGTGTGTCTGTGGGGTGAGGCAGTGGGGTGGACCATCCACTGTGTGTGTCTGTGGGGTGGAGACAGTGGGGTGGACCATCCACTGTGTGTCTGTGGGGTGGACCGTCCACTGTGTATGTCTGTGGTGTGGACCATCCACTGTGTGTGTCTGTGGGGTGGAGACAGTGGGGTGGACCATCCACTGTGTGTGTCTGTGGGGTGGAGGCAGTGGGGTGGACCATCCACTGTGGTCTGTGGGGTGGACCGTCCACTGTGTGTGTCTGTGGGGTGGATCATCCACTGTGTGTGTCTGTGGGGTGGATCATCCACTGTGTGTGTCTGTGGTGGGACCATCCACTGTGTGTGTCTGTGGGGTGGACCATCCACTGTGTGTGTCTGTGGGGTGGACCATCCACTGTGTGGTGTCTGGTGTGGACCATCCACTGTGTGTGTCTGTTGTGGGACCATCCAATGTGTGTGTCTGTGGGGTGGACCATCCACTGTGTGTGTGTGTGAGGTGGACCATCCACTGTGTGTGTCTGTGGGGTGGACCATCCACTGTGTGTGTCTGTGGGGTGGAGGCATCCACTGTGTGTGTCTGTGGTGTGGAGGCATCCATCCACTGTGTGTGTCTGTGGTGTGGAGGCAGTGGGGTGGACCATCCACTGTGTGTGTCTGTGGTGTGGAGGCAGTGGGGTGGACCATCCACTGTGTGTGTCTGTGGTGGAGGCCACCGTCCACTGTGTGTGTCTGTGGTGTGGAGGCAGTGGGGTGGACCATCCACTGTGTGTGTCTGGGGTGGGGTGGGGTGACCATCCACTGTGTGTGTCTGTGGTGGTGGAGGCAGTGGGGTGGACCATCCACTGTGTGTGTCTGTGGGGTGGGAGGCAGTGTGGGGGACCATCCACTGTGTGTGTCTGTGGTGTGGAGGCAGTGGGGTGGACATCCACTGTGTGTGTCTGTGTGGGTGGAGGCAGTGGGGTGGACCATCCACTGTGTGTGTCTGTGGTGTGGAGGCAGTGGGGTGGACCATCCACTGTGTGTGTGTCTGTGGTGTGGAGGCAGTGGGGTGGACCATCCACTGTGTGTGTCTGTGGGTGGAGGCAGTGGGGTGGACCGTCCACTGTGTGTGTCTGTGGGGTGGAGACAGTGGGGTGGACCCATCCACTGTGTGTGTCTGTGGTGTGGAGGCAGTGGGTGTGGACCATCCACTGTGTGTGTCTGTGGGGTGGACCATCCACTGTGTGTGTCTGTGGGGTGGACCATCCACTGTGTGTGTCTGTGGGGTGGACCCATCCACTGTGTGTGTCTGTGGGGTGGACCATCCACTGTGTGTCTGTGGTGTGGAGGCAGTGGGGGTGGGGATGGAGGACACACACACACACACACACACACACACACACACACACACACACACACACACACACACACACACACACACGTCATCTCTACAGTGTCTTCATCTCTACAATGTCTTCATCTCTACAGTGTCTTTATCCCTGCAGTATCTTCATCTCTATAGTGTCTTCATCTCTACAGTATTTTCATCTCTGCAATGTCTTCATCTCTACAGTGTCTTCATCTCTGCAGTGTCTTCATCATCCCTACAGTGTCTTCATCATCTCTACAGTGTCTTCATCTCTGCAGTATCTTCATCTCTACAGTGTCTTCATCTCTACAGTGTCTTCATCTCTACAGTGTCTTCATCTCTGCAGTGTCTTCATCATCTCGACAGTGTTTTCATCTCTACAGTGTCTTCATCTCAAACGCAGCGAAGAGGAATTGACAACTGCAACAGAGCCAGTGACTCCGCTGAGTGACAGTACGTGTGTTGCTCCGCCAATACGGCCGCCGTGTGTGGGCAGCCAGTGTAGCTGTGTCATTGAAAGGCACACTGACCAGGCCGTTGTCTGACAGACACACTGACCAGGCCGTTGTCTTAAAGACACACTGACCAGGCCGTTGTCTGAAAGACACACTGACCAGGCCTTGTCTGAAAGACACGCTGACCAGGCCGTTGTCTGAAAGACACACTGACCAGGCCGTTGTCTCAGAGACACACTGACCAGGCCGTTGTGTGACAGACACACTGACCAGGCCGTTGTCTGACAGACACACTGACCAGGCCCGTTGTCTCAAAGACACACTGACCAGGCCGTTGTCTGAAAGACACACTGACCAGGCCGTTGTCTGACAGACATATTGACCAGGCCCTTGTCTGACAGACACACTGACCAGGCCTTTGTCTGAAACACGCTGACCAGACCCTTGTCTGAAAGACACACTGACCATACCCTTGTCTGAAAGACACACTGACCAGACCTTTGTCTGAAAGACACACTGACCAGGCCTTTGTCTGAAAGACACACTGACCAGGCCGTTGTCTGAAAGACACACTGACCAGGCCGCTGTCTGACAGACACACTGACCAGGCCTTTGTCTGACAGACACACTGACCAGGCCGTTGTCTGAAAGACACACTGACCAGGCCTTTGTCTGAAAGACACACTGACCAGACCGTTGTCTGACAGACACACTGACCAGGCCGTTGTCTTAAAGACACTGACCAGGCCGTTGTCTTAAAGACACTGACCAGGCCGCTGTCTGACAGACACACTGACCAGGCCGTTGTCTGACAGACACACACACTGACCAGGCCGTTGTCTGACAGACACACACTGACCAGGCCGTTGTCTTAAAGACACACTGACCAGGCCTTTGTCTGAAAGACACACTGACCAGGCCGCTGTCTGACAGACACACTGACCAGGCCTTTGTCTGAAAGACACACTGACCAGGCCGTTGTCTGAAAGACACACTGACCAGGCCGTTGTCTGACAGACACACTGACCAGGCGTTTGTCTTACAGACACACTGACCAGGCCCTTGTCTGACAGACACACTGACCAGGCCGTTGTCTGACAGACACACTGACCAGGCCTTTGTCTGAAAGACACACTGACCAGGCCTTTGTCTGACAGACACACTGACCAGACCCCTTGTCTGACAGACACACTGACCAGGCCTTTGTCTGACAGACACACTGACCAGGCCGCTGTCTGACAGACACACTGACCAGGCCTTTGTCTGACAGACACACTGACCAGGCCCTTGTCTGAAAGACACACTGACCAGGCCCTTGTCTGACAGACACACTGACCAGGCCGCTGTCTGACAGACACACTGACCAGACCCTTGTCTGACAGACACTGACCAGGCCGCTTGTCTGACAGACACACTGACCAGGCCGTTGTCTAAAAGACACTGACCAGGCCTTTGTCTGAAAGACACACTGACCAGGCCGTTGTCTTAAAGACACACACTGACCAGGCCGTTGTCTGAAAGACACACTGACCAGGCCGTTGTCTTAAAGACACACTGACCAGGCCGTTGTCTTAAAGACACACTGACCAGGCCATTGTCTGAAAGACACACTGACCAGACCCTGTCTGAAAGACACGCTGACCAGGCCGCTGTCTGACAGACACACTGACCAGGCCGTTGTCTTAAAGACACTGACCAGGCCGTTGTCTTAAAGACACTGACCAGGCCGTTGTCTTAAAGACACTGACCAGGCCGCTGTCTGACAGACACACTGACCAGGCCGTTGTCTTAAAGACACTGACCAGGCCGTTGTCTGACAGACACGCTGACCAGGACCGTGTCTGTCTCTCCCGCCCCAAGGTCGGCATTCTTCGGTCAGACTCCACGGTTACGAATGAGGGGCGTGTCGTCATATCGATTCGTTTTTACACTCACAGCTACGTGCAGTATCTCTCACATCCGCCTTCATTGAAACAGTTACTGCATCGTTCAGCCTTCAGACATACTGTGCCCGACTTTGAGACAGCTCCAGTGTTTTGTTTTTTTTTATGTGCAAACACAATCGAATAACTCTTTTTTCTCGGTTTTTGTTTTTTTGTTGTTTTTGTTTTGTTTTGTTTTGTTTTGTTTTTGTCGTGTGCTGCGCTTTTCCCTCCTCATTCCCAGAGCCCCAACGGTAGCGTAGGAACACGAGAACACCTTAAGTCATGCATGTTTCTACTATCCTGCCGATTATCTTGTATTGAACTAATTTATCAACTTTCAGCACAAGTACAAAGTCTTCTTTTTTCATTAAAAAAAAAAATCTTTCCACACAAGCAGGGCCGTTTCCGTGTATTCAAATGTGTTGTTACTCCTTGACCTCCACCGTGACCCCGACTTCTTCTGACCTGTTCGTGTCGGGGTTCGCCGTGCCGGAAGTGTGCTTGGACTTCAGTGTCTGTGGATGTGCGTCATAGGAACCTCGATGATCTGTTCTTCCTCACACTTCCGGTTTGGCCGGAGCGCCGTCTATCGTTGACTTCCTCTCGTTGTTATTTGTTCGAAACCAGAAAAAAAAGAAGGGGGGGGGGGGGGGGGGGGGGGGGGAGGAAAGACGGGATTGGGAGTGAGGGGGGTGGTGTGGGTAACCGTGGTTGAGAGAGAGGGGGGGGGGGAGACAGAGAGAGAAGGGGAGGGGAGAGGAGAGAGAGAGAGGAGGGAGAGAGAGAGAGAGAGAGAGAGAGAGAGAGAGAGAGAGAGAGAGAGAGAGAGAGAGAGAGAGAGAGCCAGCCATCTCGTCATGACTCGGGCTGTTGTTTCTTTCACTTCAAGAGGAAAGATTTATAGACCCCCCCCCCCTCCCTCCCTCACCCACCCTCTCCCCCTAGTATATGCCGATATATATTCAGAGAGAGACACAGAGTGAGACAGAGAGAGAGAAACAGGCAGAGAGAGAGAGAGAGAGAGAGAGACAGACAGACAGACAGACAGAGAGAGAGAGAGAGAGTATGACTGCTACCAGTATGGTACAGAAATTCCAGTTCACAAAGATGAAAAATAAACATGAAACACGTAAAGACAACAATAATGTTTTACTCCGTGCCTGCAACTTACGGACTTTTTTTTTTTCAAGCAACGTGACAAACTAAATGAAAGTTAAAAAAAAAAAAAAAAAAAAGTCCTATCCATTGTGACCTGACGACCTCTACTGTGTATGACCGACTCAGGTATTAAAAAAAACCAAAAAAAAAAAAAAAAACAGTCAAGCCCCAGTTTTTACCCATCCACGCACCCACTCACCAGAAGAATGAATAAATGAATAAATAAATAAAGAGATGAATATAAAAATGAATAAATGAGGCTGTGTTTAAAGCGTGGTGGCGGCGTGGGGTTGCAGAAGTACCTGGCGCAGTTCGGGTACCTGACAGGTCCCAGTCGAGAGACGGGCAACATCATGTCGGCTGACGCTCTCAGCAAGGCCATCAAGGCCCTGCAAGCCATGGGGCGGATTCCACAGACAGGTACTGCTGTGTCTGTCTGTCTGTCTGTCTGTGAGAGGGGGGGAGGGGTTATTATGGCCATCAAGGCCCTGCAAGCCATGGGGCGGATTCCACAGAGAGGTACTGCTGTCTTTCTGTCTGTCTTTGTCTGTCTGTCTGTCTGTCTGTGAGGGGGGGGGGGGGGGGGGTCAAGGCCATCAAGGCCCTGCAAGCCATGGGGCGGATTCCACACAGACAGGTACTGCTGTCTGTCTGTCTGTGAGTGTGTGTGTGTGTGTGGGTGTGTGGGGGGGGGGGGGGGGGGATCAAGGCCATCAAGGCCCTGCAAGCCATGGGCGGAACCGACAGACAGGTACTGCTGTCTGTCTGTCTGTCTGTCTGTCTGCCTGTGAGGGGGGGGGGGGGGGTGTCAAGGCCATCAAGGCCCTGCAAGCCATGGGGCGGATTCCACAGACAGGTACTGCTGTCTGTCTGTCTGTCTGTGAGGGGGAGGGGGGGATCAAGACCATCAAGGCCCTGCAAGCCATGGGGCGGATCCCAAGACAGGTACTGCTGTCTTTCCGTCTGTCTGTCTGTGTGGGGAGTGTGGGGCTGGGGTGGGGAGACAAGCCCATCAAGGCACTGCTGGCCGTGGGACCTTTCTGTCAGACAGGACCTGCTGTCACTGTGTGTGTGAGGGGGGGGGGGGGGGGGGGGGGGGGGGGGGGGGGGGGGGAATGGAAGGGAGTATGTGTAGATAGAATATCACGGGAGTGGGGGTGGGGAGTGAGAGGGAGGATCTCGTCGGCGGCTTTCTAAACCAAGGGGTGTATCCCTGTTCGGTACTTCTTTGCTTTTGTTTTGAGAAGGTGGGGGATGGGAGAATTTCTGTTGTGTTTTGAGAAGGTGGGAGATGGGGGAGAATTTCTGTTGTGTTTTGAGAAGGTGGGAGATGAAAGAATTTCTGTTGTGTTTTGAGAAGGTGGGGGATGAAAGAATTTCTGTTTTCTTCTATGCGCCTTGTGACTACGTATGCGCAAGGCAAATGGGTTCTGCGAGCAAGGTTGGTGTAGAGTCATGTGCCTTGACTTGCTCCACAATGAGAGGAAAAGTTACCTTAAAAAAAAAGGTTTGTGTAATGTATTGCATTGCAATATATTGTATGTATTCCACTGTATTGTATCGTATCGTATTGCATTGTATTGTATTGTATTGTCGTGTGTGTGTGTTTTTCCCTTGTCAAACTCAGGTGTGATCGACCGGCGCACGAAAGAGCTGATCAGCAAGCCTCGTTGTGGCAACGTGGACACGCTGATGGGGGTCATCCCGGGTCAAGGACGTTCGGATCTGGGTCAGAACAAGTGGCCCATCTCGGAGCGGGGACGGCGCCACAAGCGTTACATGGAGGCTCCCTCCATGTGGGACAAGAAGAACCTCACCTTCAGGTCAGTGTGGAGAGAGAGAGAGAGAGAGAGAGGGGGGGGGGGAAGGGAGAGGTGGGGGAGGAGGGGGGAAGAGAGAGAGAGAGGGAGGGACGGGGATGGTGCCACAAGCGTTACATGGAAGCTCCCTCCATGTGTAGGCAAGAACAACCTCGCCTTCAGGTCCGTTGGGGGAGAGAGAGAGAAAGAGAGAGAGAGGAGAGGGGAGGGAAGGGGGAGGGGACGAGAGAGAGAGAGGGGGGGGGGAGAGAGAGAGAAGGAAGGAGAGAGAGGTAGGGGAAGAGAGTGAGGCGAGAAAAAGAGAGGGAGAGAGAAGAAGAGGGAGGGGGGGGAAGAGAGGGACGGAGGAAGGAAGAGAGTGGGACAGAGAGAGAGAGAACTCAAAACTCAAAATTCAGAAAACCCCTTTTTTTTATCCGATCAAGGACTGGAATTTTAGGCAGAGCCTATTCTTCCCATCTGTCGTATCAAAGCTAAATTATGCAATGAGACGAGAAAATGAAGGGGAAAAAAAATACAGAGAGAGGAGGAGAAAGAGAGAGAGGGACAGTGAGTGACAGAGGAAGAGAAAGAGAGGGATTGAGGGAGAGGGCGGAGGGAGACAGAGAGAGGTAGTGAGGGAGGGAGAGAGAGGGGGGGGAGAGAGAGGGAGAGGGGCGAGAGTGCAAAGAGAGGAGAGAGAGGGGGGGGGGGGGGGGGGGGATTGTAGGGGGAAACAGACAGACAGTGTGTGTGTGTGTGTGTGTGTGTGTGGGGAAAACAGACAGACAGTGTGTGTGTGTGTGTGTGTGTGTGTGTGTGTGTGTGTGTGTGTGTGTGTGTGTGTGTGTGTGTCGGGGAGGGAGTGGGGCATGTGCGCGCGCATGCTGTCGGGAGTATATGTATACACGTACATGTGTGGGGCGGGAGTGGGAGAGAGACACATGCACAGAGTCAGAGAAATTGATTGAATGAATGAATGAATGATTTTCTGATTGACTGGTTGATCGATAATCTTTATTCCCAAGGGTTACAAATAAACAAGATTTCAGAGAGAGAGAGACAGACCGGGAAAGAGAGAGAGAGAGAGAGAGAGAGAGAGAGAGAGATGATTCATACGTTCTCCGCCTTGTCCTTACAGAGGAAGGGGCGGTTGTAGTGGCGGCAGGGACACGTCTCGATGTTGAAGGACGTGTGGAATAAGACTTCGGGGAATGGCGGGGGAGGTGGACGGGAGGGGGGAGGGGGAACTACTACTTCCCTGTTTCAGTCCCACACGGCAGCTGAAAACGATCATATCTTGCCGGAAAGACACACTCTGACATCAGCAAAGCGGCCCCCCCCCCCCCCCCCCCCCCCCCCCCCCCCCCCCCCCCCCCCCCCCCCCCCCCCCCCCCACACACACACACACACACACTGGCGAGCGCACAGAACGAAAGAGAGGGGTAGGTAGACAGATAGACAGACAGACAGACAGGAAGAGAGACAGACAATACAGAGACAGACCGACCGACAAAGTTAAAAGTCAGACGTACCTGCATGACGATAATGATGATGACAATGATGCTGGTGGTGGTGGTGGGGGGTGGTGGTGGTGGGGGTGGGGAGTGGTGGTGAACGAAAGCTATAACGTATCACCATGAGGATGATTACAAGAACACCACTTACGATAGATATACTCCACCACCACCACCACCACCACCACCAGTGGAGGGAGGAAGTGGAAGGGGAAGGGAATGGGTAGGAGGCTCATACCACGCCCCTTCACTTTCCTTCTTCTCCTGTCCCTCCTTCCCCATCATACATGCACGCTCACTTCCCATCATACATACATGCACGCTCACTTCCCCATCATACATGCACGCTCACGCGCGCGCATTTCCCATCCTCAATGATATACAAGTGGGTGCCTTTCCCTTCCTCTTTGCCCCATCTCGTTTATCGTTCCTCCCCTCCCCCCCCCCCCTCTCTCTCTCTCTCTCTCTCTCTCTCTCTCTCTCTCTCTCTCCTCCTCACACACACACACACACACACACACACACACACACACACCTCACCTCTCTCTCTCTCTCTCTCTCTCTCTCTCTCTCTCTCTCTCTCTCTCTCTCTCTCACACACACACACACACACACACACACACACACACACACACACATACACACACACACACACACATACAAATAGCTTTCACTGAGAAGACCTTCATAGATGAAATCGTCTTATGTCCAGTCCTTTCTACGGGCGGCCCGAAAAATGCCGACAGAGGCTCTTTCACCAGGACGAGTACTGAGAAATGCCGACAGAGGCTCTTTCACTAGGACGAGAACTGAAAAATGCCGACAGAGGAGGCTCTTTCACTAGGACGAGTACTGAGAAATGCCGACAGAGGCTCTTTCACTAGGACGAGAACTGAAAAATGCCGACAGGGGCTCTTTCACCTGGACGAAAACTGAAAAATGCAGACAGAGGCTCTTTCACCAGGACGAGAACTGAAAAATGACGACAGAGGCTATTTCACCAGGACGAGAACTGAAAAATGCCGACAGGGGCTATTTCACTAGGACGAGAAACTGAAAAATGCTGACAGAGGCTCTTTCACCAGGACGAGAATTGAAAAATGCAGACAGAGGCTCTTTCACTAGGACGAACTGGACAGCGTGGCAGCAGAGAGTCCTCAGAAGAGAAGCCCTCTTCAAGCAAGTGTTTCGGCCCTTATCTCCTGACACTCTAGGGGGGTTGGGCCACACCCGGTTCATGACTCCGGATGTCCCTCTGCTGCCCTCTTTTTCTCCCCCATCTTGGGACGAGCCATGGCTGGGATTCGAACCCAATAACCCTCTGGACATGCTCATTTTCCACTTAATGACTCGCGCACTAACCACTGAGCCACAGGGACACCTGATATTTGTAGGAAAGTTAAGCCTTATGAAGTTCACTTTTGTTCCACCTTGACCAGATCCAGCTGGAACACCTCTCTGCCGCTTCTGCCATTGCTTTCAGGGCTCTGGTTTTTCCCTCCCTGCAACTGAGAGCTGTTTCATGAGGCTGTATGCAGACGTTCCTACAAACCCCTAGCTCCAATTTCTGCATGTGGACTTTGACCTGATAGCCTCTCTCTCCTCAGGCTGTTTGCCAGATCAGCATACTTTTCAGTCTTGTAGATTTGAGCTGCCTCCATTCTGTTCTCATATGGCACCGTGAGCTCGATCATGATCAGCTGCTTGGTTGACTGAGAGTGGACTTCTATGTCTGGTCTCATGCCACTCTTGCTGATGATCTCTGGGTGACTCTTCCATTCTGGGAGGTCTGCAGTGCACCCAGTCATCTGCCCCGTCCAGCAGACTCTGCCTGCATGTTCCGAGTGGCACTGTTGTTTCTTGGCCATGATTCGCTGCCTCCTGCCGTGAAGAATGTTGCGGGTGCTTTTGGAGTCCTGATTTTCCCTTTTGTGGTGTTGGTACTAGCCCAGACTACTTGTACAATCTCTCTGAGCACTTGGTTGTGCCTCCATGTGTACCTTCCTTGAGCCAGGGCTACTTTACATGAGCTTAGGACATGCTCCACTGTTTGTTTCATGGCAAAGGGGGGCATGAAGGATCGTCTGTTTTTCCCCACTTCACCAGGTTTGCATTTGAGGGCAGAAGGTCATATGCAGATCTGAGAATGAAGCTGATCCTGAGAGGGGCCAAATGTCATTCCAGGTGAGACTTCTTTGGAGTGCATGGAGGAGATATCGTGTTACACTGTGTCGGAACCACACAAACACAGTCTGTCGAGAGATATCGTGTTACGTATGTCGGAACAACACAAACACAGTCTGTCGAGAGATATCGTGTTACACTATGTCGGAACCACAAAAACACAGTCTGTCGAGAGATATCGTGTTACACTGTGTCGGAACCACACAAACACAGTCTGTCGAGAGATATCGTGTTACGTATGTCGGAACAATACGGACATTATCTGTCGAGAGGTATCGTGTTACACTGCGCCGGAACAAAACACAGTCTGTCAAGACATATCGTGTTACACTATGTCGGAACAACAACACAAACACAGTCTGTCGAGAGATATCGTGTTACACTATGTCGTGTTACTCTATGTCGGAACAACACAAACACAGTCTGTCGAGAGATATCGTGTCACACTATGTTGGAACAACACAAAACACAGTCTGTCGAGAGATATCGTGTTACACTATGTCGGAACAACACAAACACAGTCTGTCGAGAGATATCGTGTTACACTATGTCGGAACAACACAAACACAGTCTGTCGAGAGATATCGTGTTGCACTATGTCGGAACAACACAAACACAGTCTGTCGAGAGATCGTCGTGTTACACTATGTCGGAACAACACAAACACAGTCAGTCGAGAGAGAGATATCGTGTTACACTATGTCGGAACAACACAAACACAGTCTGTCGAGAGATATCGTGTTACACTATGTCGGTTCAACACGGACACAGTCTGTCGAGAGATATCGTGTTACACTATGTCGGAAACAACACAGTCTGTCGAGAGATATCGTGTTACTCTATGTCGGGAACAACACAAACACAGTCTGTCGAGAGATACTGTGTTACACTATGTCGGTTCAACACGGACATTGTGTGCCAGGAGATAATCGTGTTACACTATGCCAGAACCACAACACGGATACGGTCTCTCTTGACGCTTCCCGCCATGCGTACAGGTCCGAGTCCATGGTTACAGTTTGGGCCCAAAGCGCTACATACTCTGTATTACACTTCAAGCTACACCTGGCTTTTGTCAGAAGATCAGTCAGTACCAAAACATATTCACACACACAGTGCAGCTCTTGACCCACACTGTGTCTGACTCTGAGGCAGACCTCATGCCCCTCTCTTTTTCTATGCAAGCACGATCCACATGAAGCAGATGTTATGCCCCTCTCTTTTTCTATGCAAGCACGATCCACATGAAGCAGATGTTATGCCCCTCTCTTTTTTTCTATGCAAGCACGATCCACATGAAGCAGATGTTATGCCCCTCTCTTTTTCTATGCAAGTACGATCCACATGATCCTTCATATTCTCATCGTCTGCTACACTTGTCACTGGGCCAGCCTCTCGTTTGGTGCAAGAGCAAGACCTGCTCTCTCTCTCTCTCTCTCTCTCTCTCTCTCTCTCTCTCGCCTCACCATTCTGTGGTCCAGTTTGCCGAAAAGCGGTATGCAGATCGGCTGGTCACGTGGTTTGGAGGAGGAGCGGTTTCCTCTGGTCTTGTGGTTTTCTGTATCTTTGTTTATTCAGCGCGCAGAAATGGACTTAGGGGACGGTGGGTCCACAGACCACATTACCTTCCCCGTGGTCAGGTATCCTCATCATCACCTCCATTGGTCGTGCCACGTCTTGCCACAGCGCTGAGCATCTTCAGCTGGCCTCACTCTGGGCTGAGCCAACGCTGGCTGTTGTGCTGATTAACGAAGAGGTCGCTCCTGTAGGGAGGCTGTCCTAAAGCATCTGAAAGGAGGCTGTCCTAAAGCATCTGAAAGGAGGCAGTCCTAAAGCATCTGTATGGAGCTGTCCTAAAGCATCTGTATGGAGCAGTCCTAAAGCATCTGTAAGGAGGCTGTCCTAAAGCATCTGTATGGAGCAGTCCTAAAGCATCTGTATGGAGCAGTCCTAAAGCATCTGAAACGAGGCCTGTCCTAAAGCCTCTGTGTATGGAGCTGTCCTAAAGCATCTGTAAGGAGGCTGTCCTAAAGCATCTGTAAGGAGCTGTCCTAAAGCATCTGTAAGGAGCAGTCCTAAAGCATCTGTATGGAGCAGTCCTAAAGCATCTGAAAGGAGGCTGTCCTAAAGCATCTGTATGGAGCAGTCCTAAAGCATCTGTCCTAAAGCATCTGTATGGAGCTGTCCTAAAGCATCATCTGTAAAGGAGGAGCTGTCCTAAAGCATCTGTATGGAGCTGTCCTAAAGCATCTGTATGGAGGCTGTCCTAAAGCATCTGTAAGGAGGCTGTCCTAAAGCATCTGTAGGAGCTGTCCTAAAGCATCTGTAAGGAGGCTGTCCTAAAGCATCTCTGTAAAGAGTAAGTGTCCTAAAGCATCTGTAAGGAGGGCTGTCCTAAAGCATCTGTATGGAGCAAAGCATCTGTCCTAAAGCATCTGTATGGAGCAGTCCTAAAGCATCTGTATGGAGCTGTCCTAAAGCATCTGTATGGAGCAGTCCTAAAGCATCTGTAAGGAGGCTGTCCTAAAGCATCTGTATGGAGCTGTCCTAAAGCATCTGAAAGGAGGCTGTCCTAAAGCATCTGTATAAGCATCTGTATGGAGCTGTCCTAAAGCATCTGTAGGGAGGCTGTCCTAAAGCATCTGTATGGAGCTGTCCTAAAACAGTTGAAAGGAGGCTGTCCTAAAGCATCTGTATGGAGCAGTCCTAAAGCATTTGAAAGGAGGCTGTCCTAAAGCATTTGTATGGAGCAGTCCTCCTAAAGCATCTGAAAGGAGGCTGTCCTAAAGCATCTGTATGGAGCAGTCCTAAAGCATCTGTATGGAGCAGTCCTAAAGCATCTGTATGGAGCAGTCCTAAAGCATCTGTATGGAGCAGTCCTAATACATCTGTATGGAGCAGTCCTAAAGTATCTGTAAGGAGGCTGTCCTAAAGCATCTGTATGGAGACTGTCCTAAAGCATCTGTATGGAGCTGTCCTAAAGCATCTGAAAGGAGGCTGTCCTAAAGCATCTGTAGGAGCTGTCCTGAAGCATTTGAAAAGGAGGCTGTCCTAAAGCATCTGTATGGAGCTGTCCTAAAGCATCTGTAAGGAGGCTGTCCTAAAGCATCTGTATGGAGCAGTCCTAAAGCATCTGTAGGGAGGCTGTCCTAAAGCATCTGTATGGAGCAGTCCTAAAGCATCTGAAAACGAGGCTGTCCTAAAGCATCTGTATGGAGCTGTCCTAAAGCATCTGTAAGGAGGCTGTCCTAAAGCATCTGTATGGGAGCAGTCCTAAAGCATCTGTAGGGAGGCTGTCCTAAAGCATCTGTATGGAGCAGTCCTAAAGCATCTGAAACGAGGCTGTCCTAAAGCATCTGTATGGAGCTGTCCTAAAGAATCTGTAAGGAGGCTGTCCTAAAGCCAGCACTAGAGCAAGTGCGTGTGATGAGTGAGGGGGGAACGAAGGACGTGTGAGAGTAGAAGGACGTGCAGAGAGGTGAGAGAGTGGGTCTGTTATGAGGAATGAGGAGAAGGACGTGCAGAGAGGTGAGGTGGGGACTGGGAGAAGGACGTGTGGGTGTGGGGCTGTGATGAGGAATGAGGAGAAGGACGTGCAGAGAGGGTGAGGTGTGGGTCTGTGATGAGGAGAAGGACGTGCAGAGAGGTGAGGTGTGGGTCTGTGATGAGGAGAAGGACGTGCAGAGAGGTGAGGTGTGGGTCTGTGATGAGGAGAGGAGGACGTACAGAGAGGTGAGGTGTGGGTCTGTGATGAGGAGAAGGACGTGCAGAGAGGTGAGGTGTGGGTCTGTGATGAGGAGAAGGACGTGCAGAGAGGTAAGATGTGGGGCAGTGGTGAGGAATGAGGAGAAGGACGTGCAGAGAGGTGAGATGTGGGGCTGTGATGAGGAATGAGGAGAGAGGACGTGCAGAGAGATGAGGTGTGGGTATGTGATGAGGAAAGGAGAAGGGACGTGCAGAGAGGTAAGATGTGGGGCAGTGGTGAGGAGAATGAGGAGAAGGACGTGCAGAGAGGTGAGGTGAGGCGTCGGACCTTGTTCATCGCGGTTGTCATGGAGCTGTTCATCATCACAACCTGCATGAATGAGGACCGACGTCGTCACCACGTCATCACCCTTGCAACGTCATAGTCCGTGTGGACTAGAGCCTCTCTCATAGGCTGTTTGGGGTTTGACGTCATCAGTCAGGTAAAGAGACTGTGGAGCAACGTCACAACCTACGTGACTGGAGTTTGACGTCATCACATCTCTGTAGACAGCATGAGAGAGGACCGAGGTAGGTCGTCGCCGACGTCATCATCCACATTGGTGGTCAGTGTCGGCCTCTCTGTGGTGGACAGGTGATCGCCATGTGGGGTCAGACGGACAGTGAGGCAGTTCCTTTCCAGGTGCCAGGTTCCAGTCTCTCGGTCCAGAATGCCAAGCCTACAGGGTCAGATTGCAGGGAGATGGTATCCATTCGGAAGGCTGACGTGTTGGGTGATTTATGGCTGGTTTCTTCGACGGTGATAAGTACGTACAAGGCTGACGTATTGGGTGATTTATGACTGGTTTCTTCGACGGTGATAAGTACGTACAAGGCTGACGTGTTGGGTGATTTATGGCTGTTTCTTCGACGGTGATAAGTACGTACAAGCCTGACGTGTTGGGTGATTTATGGCTGGTTTCTTCGACGGTGATAAGTACGTACAAGCCTGACGTGTTGGGTGATTTATGGCTGGTTTCTTCGACGGTCCAGATAAGATAAGTACGTACAAGGCTGACGTGTTGGGTGATTTATGGCTGGTTTCTTCGACGGTGATTAGTACGTACAAGACTGACGTATTGGGTGATTTATGGCTGGTTTCTTTGATGATGATGATCAATATGTACATGGCTGACGTGTTGGGTGATTTATAACTGTTCCTTCGACGGTGATAAGTACGTACAAGGCTGGCGTATTGGATGATTTATGGCTGGTTCCTTCGACGGTGATAAGTACTACAAGGCTGACGTATTGGGTGATTTATCGCTGGTTTCTTTGATGATGATCAATATCTACGTGGCTGACGTGTTGGGTGATTTATGGCTGGTTTCTTTGATGATGATCAGTATGTACATGGCTGACGTGTTGGTTTAAATACTTTTATTTCAATAAAACAAATGAACAGAATACCTTCATAATTGACAGGACGAATGAGCAACAACAAGCCCTAGGCTTATATTGTGCTCAAATAGACATTTACAACATATTGGCGGTTAAATACATTCACAATATACTAACACAGTTCACTTCGTGCTTGGGATTTTTTTTAAAGGAAACATTGAAAAGAAAAACACACAGACAGAAAAAAAGAGCCGAAAAAAGAGACACAGTAGCAGAAAAATAAAATGAATAACATGGAAAATGGGAAGAAGGGAGAGGACACAGCAATCACATCATCAACAAGAATATGTGAACCCTTTACAAACACGAGAGAAACTTATACAATAACGTAAAGTAGTTTAGGGTAGAAACTATCTTTTTGCATAAGTATTGTGTTGAAGTATAGTAGTTCAATTTGATTAAACTTTTTTTTCTTTTTTCCCCTCTCTTTTCCCCCCCCCTTTTCATATTTTTTTTTTTTTCATTACCTGTTATTGTTTTTTCTTCCCTTTAGAAGACACTATGACATCGATCGCTTAAAGCAGAAAAAAAGATTTTACTAATTTTAGCGATGACGTTGGCTAAACCGTAAGTAAAAAAACTATCTATCCAGTACACTACGTCTTGGGCCAATCGACTGTCAGTCAGCCTCTTATTTCAGGAGTAAAGAAATGGATCATAATGAATAAATAAGAGCCAAACTCTAAAGTTACAGGAAGTAAAATATATATGAAAAAAAGGCAAAAACAATTTTTTTTTATGAGAAAGTCAGGGCTGAAATCGGTTCGATTCGGAGATAAACTGGTGTACTTTTCCAAATATTAATGAATTCACATCAGGTTGAAGATCACGGCTACCTTCTAAAAGAAAACGAAATTGGGTATAATTCTGTGGAAGAGTCAAAATTGTATTTTCACGAACTATATTGAATAGGGGACAGAATAACAAATAGTGTTCTGCTGTTTCTCTTCCATTGTCACAGCTACAAGAAGGATTATTATCCAGATGTCGGTTAACCATATCGTTCTTTAGATCACTCATACCTAAACGGAGCCGGTAGTGAATTACTTGTTCTCTTCTTTTACCAAAATAGTAGTAAGGTGGAACTATAGCGTCATCAATAGACAGATATCGTTTCAGTTGGCTCAAGGAGATGCTAGTTTTAATGTAGTCAGGTAGTGCATTCCATAATTGAGTTGCGGATGGGACGAACGATTTTTTTTAATATAACTCTGTCTTACATTTCATTACTGTGCGTTCTAGCGGCCTTCGCCTGTGCTGAGGGTTTCTGTCCGAGACTAGAGAAGGAATAAGATGTATTAAAATAATTGGGGCTTAGGCCATTAATCATTTTATAGTACTGTATTAATTTATGCCGTTTTCTTCTTTCCTTTAATGGGCAGGATCCAGACTCTTTGTATAAATTTTGACGGTTTGTTCCACGAACAGAGCCTGTAATAATTCTTAGAGCTTCCAGGTGCAAATTTTCCAGATGCTGCGAGCGTTTCAGTACAATTATCCCAGACAATGTCGGCATAATCGAAGTGTGGCAATATAAAGGATTGGTATAAGATTTCGAGAGCTTTTCTACTTAACTTATATTTACAGCTTTTTAGACATGAAATTAACATTGTAACAGTGGTCATTATATGTTTATATGCTCATCCCATTTACAATCATCTTGAAGAATGATACCTAGGTGTTTATGCTTGTTAGTACTTTGTGGAATTGTAGAACCGAATGTAAGAGGCAATATCACATTCCTGATTCACGGTAGAGTCTCCAGGGATAAATCCGGACTGAGAAGATGAAATAAGTTGATTAGATGATAAAAAATAAAATACATGTTTGTGAAATACACATCTCATCTAAGACTTTACCAACGCATCTAGGCAATGAAATCGGTCGATAATTATCACACTTCTCTCACGCTGACGACGTTGGGGTGATTTATGGCTGGTTCTTGTGATGGTGTTACAGAGTGCTTTGTTTGATCCTGTGGCTAGAATATTTCGTCAGGTTACGGCAGTATTATGTTGTGTGGTTACGGTCGACGTATTTGATGATGTTACGGCTGTCGTACTGGGTGAAGTTATGACTAGTTTATATGGTGATGTTACGGCTGTCATATGGGTGAAGGGTGAAGTTATGACTAGTTTATATGGTGATGTTACGGCTGTCGTATTGGGTGAAGCTATGACTAGTTTATATGATGATGTTACGGCTGTCGCATTGGGATAAGTTATGACTAGTTTATATGATGATGATGTCACTCGTGCCACTTGTTCACTCTCTCTTTCTCTCTCTCTCTCTCTCTCTCTCTCTCTCTCTCTCTCTCTCTCTCTCTCTCTCTCTCTCTCTCTCTCTCTCTCTCTCAAACACACACACACACACACACACACACACACACACACACACACACACACACACACACACACACACACACACACACACGTGCGTGTGTGTTTGAGACAATGGGGTGGGGATGGGGGTTCAGGATGGGGGTATCTGGGAAGGGTTGGTGGGAGAGCAGGGGGGAGGGGGAAGGGTTGGTGGGAGAGCAGGGGAGGGGGGAGGGATGGAGAGCTGGAGAAGGGGAAGGGGTTCCCTGTAGGTGAGTAAGCCGTGAGGGGGGCTCATCGTATCGTCACTTCCCGTCCTTGTTCCCACAGCGATAAACTTCCTCGTCATCAGCTATTTAGTACGGCCTCTGACCCGCCAAGGGAAGTGTGTGTGTGTGTGTGTGTGTGTGTGTGTGTGTGTGTGTGTGTGTGTCACTGTCTGTCTGTCTGTCTGTCTGTCTGTCTCTCTCTCTCTCTCTCTCTCTCTCTCTCTCTCTCTCTCTCTCTCTCTCTCTCTCTCTTGTCTGTCTCTCTGGTGTCTCTCTGGTGTCTCTCTCCCTCTGTCTCTCACTGTGTCTCTGTCTCTGTCTCTGTCTGTCTGTCTCTCTCTCTCTCTCTCTCTCTCTCTCTCTCTCTCTCTCTCTCTCTCTCTCTCTCTCTCTCTCTCTCTCTCTCTCTGTCTATGTGTTTTATTGTGTGCATGCGTGCACCCTTGCGTGCATGTGTGTGTGTGTGCATGTGTGTGTGTGTGTGTGTGTGTGTGTGTGTGTGTGTGTGTGCGCGCGCGTGCACGTGCAAGTGTACATAGAAAGCTCGAATGACACTTGAACTGAAAATAAGGACAGGGACAGACACCGACAAGAACAGAGAGACAAACAGACAATCACACAGAGACAGGGGCAGAGAGAGTTACATACAGACACGGAGAGAGAGACACACACAGGACACACCCACACAGGACGAGAACCCCCCACAGCGGATTGTTGGTGAGCAACATTGTGGAACCACAGGCACACAGACAGGACGAGAAACCCCCAGCGATTGTTGTTGGTGAGCAGCATTGTGGAAGCACCAGGTAGGAAGCCGAAATACACAGGAACACACTCACACACACACACACACACACACACACACACACACACACACACACACACAAAAGGCGCAAAGAAAAGCCGACTGTATGCCCCTGACAAAACTGACCCGTGAGCTGTGCACACGTTACGCCCTCTTCAGTGATGACACCAATCTCCCCAGGGAAAGAACTGTCAGCTGGGAACGGCAGTGGGGCATGGCACATCACTGATCTTGCCTGTGTGAAAGACGGAGAGGGAGAAGCGTGGACAGTTCAGAAACACACAACGGGATCAGAGAGAGAGAGAGAGAGAGAGGCAAGACAAGAGACAAGACAAAAATTCTTTATTTACGAGGATAATAGATAAGCACTGATGTGCTTTTTTTTACATCCAGTCCTCGCCCCAAGTAGGGTCAACAATGCAAAGTAAGATGAGGTAACAAAGCAAGCATGCAAAAAGTGACTAGAACTACAATACGATGCGGAATTTTTAAATAAACAGATAGATAAAATAAAATAAAATTAGAAAAGCAAAAAGAGAGAAAGAGAGAGAGAGAGAGAGAGAGAGCAGGAGAGAGAGAGGGAGTGCAGCAGGGAAAGGCTACAGAGCGAAGGGAGAGAGAGGGAAAGGCTACAGGGGGGAGGGGGGGGGGGGGGGGGGGGGGGGGGGGGAGAGAGAAAGAGGCCAGACGAGAGTGGGTGCGGGAAAGAGCATGTTAAGAACAATTTGGCAATCAAAAAATTCCAGAGAAATACAAGACAATCGGTTTTGAAGCACCAGGGGAAAAAAATGAAAATAAAGCACAAATGGAGGGGATAAAATGTATAATGATAGCCCAGTCACCACGGGAAGGGGTTGGGGGGGGGGGGGGGGGGGATATCATATAGATAATAAATCAAGTCATTCCAGCAGAACCGAGAGAGAGAGAGAGAGAGAGAGAGAGAGAGAGACTTCCTTCAGATAAACATGTCCATGTCAGAGAGAGAGAGGGCACTTCCTTCAATAAACATGTCCATGTCACTTCCTTCCTTCACTAAACATCATGCCCATGTCACTTCCTTCTTTCAATAAACATCATGTCCATGTCACTTCCTTCAATAAACATGTCCATGTCACTTCACTTCTTTCAATAAACATCATGTCCATGTCACTTCCTTCAATAAACATCATGTCCATGTCACTTCCTTCAATAAACATCGTGTCCATGTCACTTCCTTCAATAAACATCATGTCATCATGTCCATGTCACTTCCTTCTTTCAATAAACATCATGTCCATGTCACTTCCTTCTTCAATAAACATCATGTCCATGTCACTTCCTTCAATAAACATCATCATGTCCATGTCACTTCCTTCTTTCAATAAACATCATGTCCATGTCACTTCCTTCAATAAACATCATGTCCATGTCACTTCCTTCAATAAAAACATCGTGTCCATGTCACTTCCTTCAATAAACATCATGTCCATGTCACTTCCTTCAATAAACATCATGTCCATGTCACTTCCTTCAATAAACATCGTGTCCATGTCACTTCCTTCTTTCAATAAACATCATGTCCATGTCACTTCCTTCAATAAACATCATGTCCATGTCACTTCCTTCAATAAAATCATCATGTCCATGTCTCTTCCTTCAATAAACATCATGTCCATGTCACTTCTTTCAATACACCTCATGTCAATGTCACTTCCTTCCTTCAATAAACCTCATGTCCATGTCATTTCCTTCTTTCAATAAACATCATGTCCATGTCACTTCCTTCCTTCCTTCAATAAACATCATGTCCATGTCATTTCCTTCCTTCAACAAACATCATGTCCATGTCACTTCCTTTTCAAAAAACATCATGTCCATGTCACTTCCTTCCTTCAATAAACATCATGTCCATGTCACTTCCTTCCTTCAATAAACATCATGTCCATGTCACTTCCTTCAACAAACATCATGTCCATGTCACTTCCTTTAACAAACATCATGTCCATGTCACTTCCTTCCTTCAACAAACATCATGTCCATGTCACTTCCTTCCTTCAACAAACATCATGTCCATGTCACTTCCTTCCTTCAACAAACATCATGTCCATGTCACTTCCTTCAATAAACATCATCTCCATGTCACTTCCTTCAATAAACATCAAATCTCCATGTCACTACTGTGCGTAAATAAGCATCAAGTCCATGTCACTTCATTCCTTCAATAAACATCATGTCCATGTCACTTCTATCAATAAACATCATGGTACAGCCGGTCGAAGCAGATAAATCCCACCAGTAAAAGGTTCTTCAAGGGAATCAAACCCTCAACCTTCCAACTAGGAGTCTGTGATACAGCTGTCCCATTTCTCTACAGTTTCTTCCATAGGTGCCACCTAGTGTGGAATCTGCTAGTTTTCAGTGGAACCACTGAAGTGTGGCAAGCTTATTTTTAATTTTTTTTTTTTAATCTGTTAATTTTTACAGTTAACTTACCTAGAAAGGCTGTTGTGCAGAATCCTGAACTATACGCCAGACATCAAGCCACTTCATGTGGTAAGGGACATCATCCGGGATGCCTTCACTCTCTGGAGTAATGCCACGCAGCTGCAGTTCATCGAGGTCATGTACGGCAACGCCGACATCATGATCCAGTTTGCCTCCAGGTACCACCAGGACGGCTACCCCTTCGACGGGAAAGGTGGGCTTTGAAAGGACTCCTGGGCCATGCTATATATAGCACGGCCTAAAGGTCAAGGGCTGTTCTTCCAAAGTAGAATTGTCTCAGAGTAGAATTGTTCCAAAGTGGAATTGTCCCAAAGTGGAATCGTCCCAAAGTGTTGTTAGAAACAGACAGATATCCATTACTGTAATGGAGTCCCAAATTGTCGTCAGAGAAAGAGAGATATCCATTACTGTTGGTTGAGATGTCCCAAGTGTTGTTAGAAGAAGAGAGATGTCTATTACTCAGGTGTCCCAAAGTATTATTAGAAGATGAGAGATGTGTATTACTGAATTACTGAGATGTCCCAAAGTGTTGTTTGAATAGACAGGAATCCTATAATGTTGTAGGGTTGTCCCAAAGTGTTGTTACAAGAAGAGAGATGTTTACTTCTGAGGTGTTGCAGTATTGTTAAAAGAAGAGATATATCCATTTCTTTTGGTGGAGATGTCCTGAAGTGTTATTATAAGGAGAGAGATGTCTACTACTGAGATGTCCCGAAGTGTTGCCAGAATAGACAGGAATCCTGTAATGTTGCAGAGTTTTCCCAAAGTGTTGTCTCAAAAAGAGAGATATCCGTTACTGTTGTAATGTTGTCCCAAAGTTTTCATAGAAGAGAGAGATCCTTTACTGCTGTGTAATGTTATCCCAGAGTGTTCTTAGAAGAAAAGAGATATCTGTTACTATTAATGTTATCCCAAAGAGTTGTCTCAAGAAGAGAAATATCCATTACAGTTGTAATGTTATCCCAAAGAGTTGTCTCAAGTAGAGAAATATCCATTACAGTTGTAATGTTGTTCCAGAGTGTCCCTGGAAGAAAAGAGATATCCGTTACTGTCAGCTGTTGTCGAAATAGAGACATATCCGGTAATGTTGTAGAGATGGCTCAAATTAATATTAGAAGGAGATATTTGTTACTGTGTAAGAGTTGTCCCAAAGTGGGTGTTTGAATAGAGAGGTTTCCAGTTATGTTGTAATGTTGTCCCAAAGTGTGTTGCATGCGTAAAGTTGTCCCAGGATGTTGCTGAAGATGAAAAAACAGCGCACAGAATATGGAAGGGCATGAAGAATTCAAGTCAGGTGGCGAGTTCATCGTTAAGTGCTATCCCGCACTGTTATCAGTGGTGGAAATTTATTTCATGAATACAAGAGTATTGTATTTTGCAGAGTGATCCCGGGGTTAATCTCTTTAACCCAGATCTTAGGCATGGTAATCTCTTTTAAACACGCATGTTGGCAGGTTTATCTTGTGTTGATATTTGTGGTGGCATGTGAATCTCCTGAATACATGTGCTGGCATGTAAATCTCTCCTAAATACATATGTTAATTTCGTCCAAAATACTTATATTGGCATCTTAACCTTTCCCAAATATGTAAAGTGGTATGGAAATGCTTCCTAAATACATATACTGACATGCTATTATCACCTAAATACATACATTGACATGTTATTATCACCCAAATACATATACATTGACATTTTATATGACCTAAATACATATATTGGCATGTTAATATCACCTGAATACATAAACTGGCATGTTAATCTCACCTGAATACATAAACTGGCATGTTAATCTCACCTGAATACATAAACTGGCATGTTAATCTTTCCTAAATACATATAGTGGCATGGTAATCTCTCCAAAATACACTCATTGGCATGTTAATGTGTCCTAAATACATGTACATGTGTGCATAATGACCCTACCAGTTTGATGGTTAGACATATTTCCTTTCAGCACATGCCTTTCAATTTGTGAACAGCTCGACCCTTGAAAGATTTAATGAAATTCTGCCATGCTTTTAGAAATTCTGTTTGAATGAGGTGTGTTGTGTGTGTGTGTGTGTGTGTGTGTGTGTGTGTGTGTGTGTGTGTGTGTGTGTGTGTGTGTGAATCTACTTTGAGAGTTTAAAGAAATATCATTGTTAAGTTTTTAACCACTGTGTTTTTCTTTAAGCTTTTTTCGCGCTGGTGACCTACTCAATTTTTGAGTGAACCAGTATTTTAGGAAGAAGAAGAAGAAGAAGAAGAGTTGTCATTCATGGCCATCAATGTCAGGTCTTGGACTGCCTGCCCTTGTGTAGCTGTGAACACAGGTTGGATGAGTTGTCTGACTGAGCTGTCTGTTGTGTCTGTCCATTGTGCCACTCAAGGATGACACTGAGCTGTCTGTTGTGCCACTCAAGGATGACACTGAGCTGTCTGTTGTGTCTGTCCATTGTGCCACTCAAGGATGACACTGAGCTGTCTGTTGTGCCACTCAAGGATGACACTGAGCTGTCTGTTGTGTGTCCATTGTGCCACTCAATGATGATACTGAGCTGTCTGTTGTGCCACTCAAGGATGACACTGAGCTGTCTGTCGTGTCTGTCCATTGTGCCACTCAATGATGATACTGAGCTGTCTGTTGTGCCACTCAATGATGACACTGAGCTGTCTGTTGTGCCACTCAAGGATGACACTGAGCTGTCTGTTGTGCCACTCAAGGATGACACTGAGCTGTCTGTTGTGTCACTCAGTGATGATACTGAGCTGTCTGTTGTGTCACACAATGATGATACTGAGCTGTCTGTTGTGTCACTCAGTGATGATACTGAGCTGTCTGTTGTGTCACACAATGATGATACTGAGCTGTCTGTTGTGTCACTCAGGGATGATACTGAACTGTCTGTTGTGTCACATAATGATGATACTGAGCTGTCTGTTGTGTCACTCAGGGATGATACTGAGCTGTCTGTTGTGTCACTCAGGGATGATCCTGGCCCACGCCTTTTTCCCAGGCTTTGGCAGAGGGGGAGACACGCACTTTGATGATGATGAGTCCTGGACCACCAATTCCACAGACGGTATATATACCCATTGGTGCTTTTAGTGCTGACAGCTATTTCACCACAGACCGTATATACCCAGTGCTGTGTGCTGACAGTTATTTCCTTATTTATCAGGGACTTCAGTGGTCATTGCTTTCATTGCTGTGTGAGTTGAAGACAAACTTCTCCTGTTGTTTCACACCACTGGTTGTCACCAAGAGATGATAAACCTTGTGACCAGAATAAGACCTGGAATTGTGAAGGAGATACCTTGGGTCACTTTATTGACCTTTGTTGCTAGATTTAAGAGGCAGACTGTTTTCAGGTAAAATAGACTACATGCAATACACATTGTTTCATTACTTCAGAGTGTCCTTGTTGATTTACTTCTAGTCTCACTACATATCTCTTTCATCCCTCCTTCAGTTGACCTCACCTCTGTAGTGACACATGGTATTTCTGAACTGAAAGCTTCAAATAAAGAATGTTGTTCTTGCAAAGGAAACCAACTTTTATTTAAAGTGTTATTACTTGGACAACATGTAAAAACTGCCGAATGTAAATTCATTTATTGCTATTATTTCATGAAAATGTTTCAGCTCTCAAGGGAGCTACATATTTAGAGTGTTGTTAGAAAAGCAGAAACTGAAGGGCAATTACTTTCGTGAATGACTTGCCAGCGATGATTCGCTCCCTTGATAGGCAGGTTTTTCTGGAAATGGTTGGTACTGAACTGACACCCCAGTGCTGACTCCCTCCTTGTACAGACTTCTTTGTTGCTTTGTTTGTGTATTTGTTTGTTTCTTCTTGTTGTTGTTTGTTTGTTTCTTCAGTTTTTGTTTGTTTCTTCTGTTTTTGTTTGTTTCTTCTGTTGTTTGTTTCTTTCTTTCTCCTGTTGTTTGTTTCTTCTGTTTTTGTTTGTTTCTTCTCTTGTTTGTTTGTTTGATTGTGTGTGTGTTTGTTTCTCCTGTTGTTTGTTTGTTTGTTTCTCCAGAACATCTGTACTGGACAGTGCTCCCAACAAAGTTCCCCTAATGCTCTCTGTGGCTGACTGACTGTGTGGCAGGGGTGGATCTCTTCATGGTGGCTGCTCACGAGTTCGGCCATGCACTGGGGCTGGCACACAGCGCGGACCCCGGGGCCCTGATGTACCCATGGTTCCAGAGATTCTCTGGCAAGTTTGTGCTGCCTCGGGATGACACGGCAGGAATTCAGAAACTCTACGGTAAGACAGAATACAGCTTTCCGTTGTTTGTTTGATGTGGCCAAGATCGGTGCTTGACCTGTGTGTGTGTGTGTGTGTGTGTGTGTGTGTGTGTGTGTGTGTGTGTGCCAAAACCTCAGGGTCAAGGACAATTACCTCTTTTTCAATCGACAAAGTTATAGGTCAAGGCCAGTTATCCTCTTACAACTGACAAAGTAATAGGTCAAGGCCGATTATCCTCTTACAACTGACAGAGTTATAGGTCAAGGCCAATTATCGACTTTCAGCTGACAAAGTTATAAGTCAAGGCCAATTATCCTGTGTCAAGTCACAAAGTAATAGGTCAAGGCCAGTTATCCTCGTACAACTGACAAAGTTATAGATCAAGGGTAAGTATCCTCTTTCAGCTGACAAAGTTATAGGTCAAGGCCAATTGTTCTCTTTCAACTGACAAAGTTAAAGGTCAAGGCCTATTATCCTCTTTCAGTTGACAAAGTTGTAGGTCAAGGCCAATTATCCTTTTCAACCGACAAAGTTATAGGTCAAGGTCAATTATCCTCTTTCAACTGACACAGATATAGGTCAAGGCCAATTCTTTCAACTGACAAAGTTAAAGATCAAGGCCAGTTGTCCTCTTTCAACTCAAAAGTTATAGGTCAAAGCCAAATGTCATCTTTCAGCTGTCATCTTTCAGCTGATAAAGTTATAGGTTAAGGCCAATTATCCTGTCTCAGCTGACAAAGTAGTAGGTCAAGGCCAATTATCCTCTTTCAGATGATAAAGTTGTAGGTCAAGGCTAATTGTCCTCTTTCAACCAACAAAGTTATAGGTCAAGGCCATTATCCTCTTTCAACTAACACAGTAATAGGTCAAGGCCAATTGTCCTATTTCAACTGACAAAGTTATTGGTCAAGACTAATTATGCTCTGTCAACTGATGAAGTTATGAGTCAAGACCAATCATCCTGTGTCAACTGGCAAAGTTAAAGGTCAAGGCCAATCATACTGTGTCAAGGTCCTCCCCTGGAAGACAGAGATTTCCCGGTCACACTGATTCCTAGAGCTGGAGATGATGACGACACATCGGATGGTGATGACGACGATGGGTCCACATCTAAAGGCAGTGATGAGCAGCCTCCTGACCCCTGCACGACCCCGTTTGACGCTGTCACGATCATTCGCTCTGAAGTCTTCCTCTTCATTGGAAAGGTCAGAGCAATTATTTTGAAATAGTTGTTTCTATCTCTTTTTTTCTCTTTCTTGGGTTTTTTTTTTTTAATAATAATTTTTGTTTCTTTTCCTATTTTCGTTTCATTGGCAATATAAAAGAATCTCTCTGTTGCTATTAAGAATCTTTTCATTGCAAGCAAAAATTAGATGGCAGAAATATGTCAAATGCTCTCTAAAGAGTGTAAATTTTTTGTGAAAGCAATCCAGGACAATGACTTTAAATTATCAGCAACTGGATGTTTAATACCAAGTCATATCTGCACAGATCATTGTCTATGTACAAGGATCGATCACAATGTAAAGCATGTCAAGCTTTAAGAAATGAACCTATTCCAAGATGGAGCAGACCTCAGCGTGGACTGCTGTTTGTTCAGTGGTTCTGGCGCCTGGATTCACGTGGCGTCGTCAAAGACCCAGTGCACATCCACAAGTTTTGGTATGGACTACCCCCGGAGGTGACCCGCATTGATGCCGTGCTGGAGAGGCAGGGGGACAAGAGAATCCTGTTCTTTGCTGGTACGGTGGGCAGTTGTGGCCTCAGGCCCAGGCATCTGTTTGTGACCTGTTTGAAGATTCAGTTTGAAAAGTGTTATCCATGCTGATTTCAGGCTAAAGGCCAGTGTGAAAATCATTGTCATTTCTGTGTTGGTTTACACAATGATTTGAAAATAGAATTTAACTAATAGTCATGCTGTTGACACAACATCACAAAACAAGCCTAAAAACATCAGTTTATGTGTAAGGTTGGTTTATTTGAGTGAATCAGTACAGAGTGTAATCTCCTGTATATCGCACTGAAGAAAATGTCTATCAGAAGAAAAGGATGCCATGATATTATGAATGTGCAACTTCACAACATTTCCTTTCATTTCATAACACATTTTAGTAATAACAAGATGAAAATGCTTATTTGATGCTTTTTTTCCTTTTTCAAAGAGAAACTAGAAGACACAGGCATTCATATGAAATTAAAAAGGCAGCTCCTAAGATTTAAAAATACGAATCTGTTCCTTTGTTTAATGGTTCATATTCCCTCCGCCACTCCTCCCACCAACCTAAGTATCTTTCTTTACCCCATCAGAAAGCATACTTCAGAGAGAAACAAGTGCTCATGCATTCAGAAACAGATCTTTGAACCAAAGGAATGGTCTGAGCAATCAGAAATACAGTGTGCAGTTCCCATTGGAGCTATACCTTCACACTGTCACATCAACCCTTTCCTCATGTTGATGTTTCTTAACCCAATTTAAATTAAAAATTCTTTTTGCTGTTAAGAAAAAGGCCAAGAAAAGGAAAGAGCAAGGGCGCTGTGACCCTTGACCTTTGTGTGTGTGCAGGGGATCGCTACTGGGTGTTCAATGCCAACCGCATGGTGTCGGGGTTCCCCAGACAGGGCTTGCCCATCACAGAGTTTGGCATCCCCGCTGACGTGAAACACATTGACACGGTGTACACCTGGGGATTCAACAAACGCACCTACCTGGTGTCGGGCGACATGTACTGGAAGCTGAACGAGAACAACACGCTGGTGGAGTATGACTATCCCCGTGACATGTCCATCTGGAGGGGAGTGCCCGTGCCACTAGACGCTGCCTTTCAGTATTGGGACGGTGAGTGTGGTTACCCCTGACATTCAGTATTGGGACAGTGAGTGTGTGGCTGACCCTGACATTCAGTATTGGGACGGTGAGTGTGGCTGACCCTGATATTCAGTATTGGGATGGTGAGTGTGGCTGACACTGACATTCAGTATTGGGACGGTAGTGTGTGGCTGACCCTGACATTCAGTATTGGGACAGTGTGTGTGGCTGACACTGACATTCAGTATTGGGACGGTGAGTGTGGCTGACACTGACATACAGTATTGGGACAGTGAGTGTGGCTGACCCTGACATTCAGTATTGGGACAGTAAGTGTGGCTGACACTGACATTCAGTATTGGGACAGTGAGTGTGGCTGACACTGACATTCAGTTTTGGGATGGTGAGTGTGGCTGACACTGACATTCAGTATTGGGATGGTGAGTGTGGCTGACATTCAGTATTGGGACGGTGAGTGTGGCTGACCCTGACATTCAGTATTGGGATGGTGAGTGTGGCTGACACTGACATTCAGTATTGGGAAGGCGTATGGATGGCTGACACTGACATTCAGTACTGGGACGGTGAGTGTGGCTGAACCTGACATTAAGTATTGGGACAGTGAATGTGGCTGACCCTGACATTCAGTTTTGGGACAGTGAGTGTGGCTGACGCTGACATTTAGTATTGGGATGGTGAGAGTGGCTGACATTCAGTATTGGGACGGTGAGTGTGGCTGATGCTGACATTCAGTATTTGGATGGTGAGTGTGGCTGACACAGACATTCAGTATTAGGATGGTTATGGCTGACACTGACATTCAGTATTGGGACTGAGTGTGGCTGACCCTGACATTCAGTATTGGGGATGGTGAGTGTGGCTGACACTGACATTCAGTATGGGGACAGTGAGTGTGGCTGACACTGACATTCAGTATTGGGATGGTGAGTGTGGCTGACAGTGAGTGTGGGGACTGACGTGTCTGACCCTGACATTCAATATTGGGATGGTGAGTGTGGCTGACATTGACATTCAGTGTTGGGATGGTGAGTGTGGACTGACGCTGACATTCAGTAGTGGATGGGTGAGTGTGGCTGACATTCAGTATTGGGACGGTGAGTGTGGCTGATGCTGACATTCAGTATTGGGGTGGTGAGTGTGGCTCACACTGTCATGCAGTATGGGGACGGTGAGTGTGGCTGACACTGACATTCAGTGTTGGGACAGTGAGTGTGGCTGACGCTCACATTCAGTATTGGGATGGTGAGCGTGGCTGACCCTGACATTCAGTATTTGGACTGTGAGTGTAGTTGACACTGCTTTTCAGTATTGGGATAGTGAGTATGGGTGATTGTTAGTGCTGCTGTCCAGGGTGTGAGTCCATACTTGGACACACACACACACAGACACACAGACACACACACACACACACACACACACACACACACACACACACACACACGCACACACACACACACACACACACACACACACACACACACACACACACACACACACACACACACACAAGCTCACACACACACACACACACACACACACACACACACACACACACACACACACGCACACACCACGTGCACACAGACAGACACACACACACACACACACACACACACACACTCACACACACACACACACACACACACACACACACACACACACACACACACACACACACACACACACACACACACAACATGCACACATGTACTCATGCATGTGCACGCGCACACACACACACACACACACACACACACACACACACACACACACACACACACACACACATGCCAGCATGCATATGTGGTATGTATGTCTACACGTATGCATGACTGTAAAAACATAAACACATTTAAAATATCAGGGGGGGGGGGGGGTATCTGTTTTTAATATTCCCTGTATATTCTTTTCCCAGGACAAACCTACTTCTTCAAGGGACGCCTGTATTATAAGTTTTACGACCTACGTATGAGAATCGACAACAGCTCTCCAAAGCTGATTTGCAGAGGATTGGCTGCAATGCTCTGGCGCTCACACCCAGAACCAGTCGGCTTTACACAGGAAAGGGGACAACCCTGGCTCCTCCACATCCACACATCGGCCCACATCGGCCAGTCTGGCCCTGCTGCTTCTATTACTGTACTGGGTAGACTTCCTGAGGCACAACTGATCGATGCTCGCTGCGATGAACCTGGCATGGAATAAATATCCAGTAATATAAACAGTCATGGTGTTCATTTCTGGTGTAAATATCTGGAAACATTGAAAGGAGGAGACTTTGGTGTACTTGTGGCTGAATGTGTATCTGGAGTATTCATCTACTCTGTACAGACTTACTGATCATGTCCACACAGACTTACTGATCATGACTACACAGGCTTACTGATCATGTCCACACAGACTTACTGATCATGTCCACACAGACTTACTGATCATGTCCACACAGACTTACTGATCATGACTACACAGACTTAGTGATCATGACTACACAGACTTATGATCATGACAAGGAAGACTTATGATCGTGACAAGGCAGGCTTATGATCATGACTACACAGACTTATGATCATGACTACACAGACCTATGATCATGACTTATGATCATGACTACACAGACTTAAGATCATGACTAGGCAGACTTATGATCATGACTTATGATCATGACTAGAGACAGACTTATGATCATGACTAGACAGACTTATGATCATGACTACACAGACTTATGATCATGCCTAGACAGATTTATGATCATGACTAGACAGACTTATGATCATGTCTAGGCAGACACAGACTAATATATTAGACGGACTTACTGATAAAGACCAGACAGACTTAGATAATAGACAAACTCTTCTGATCATTATGATTAGATAGGCTTACTGATCATTATAATTAGACTGACTTATTGATCATTATGACTAGACAGGTTTATTAATCATGTCTAGACAGACTTGCGTATAAGACGTATTTATACTTGATAAAACTTACAGACAATACAAACTTACTGTTCATGAATAAGTATACACACTAGACAGACCGGCTGATCAAGACTACACTTGCGGACTGCACCAGCTTACTAATGATGACATTTTGCTGACTCTTTTTTTTTTTTGTTTGTTTTGTTTGATTGGTCAGATATCTAGACGTGTGGATTTGTCTTGTGTGTGTTCATCTAATAACACAGTATTGATTTGTAAACTCAGTATTCAAGTTGTGTATGTGATTTTTTTTTTTTCTGATTGGTGTAAGGAGAGGGAGAAGTAAAAGACCTATGATTTGAGATTGTTCACAGTGTCCACTCTTGTTTTCTCTAATGATTAGAACTGCCCCAAGGGGTTTACTTCTTCTGCTGTGTAAACTGGTGTGCCATTTCAGAATTGTTGTGGTGGGGAACGTTTCTGCACAAAATTCTCAGTTAAGTGCACTTCTGTTCTTTGATGATGTTTGTTTACAGCTATCGTACTCTGAAATTCACTGGACAAGACTCTTGTTTCTTTGTAACTATAGTAGCTAGGCATCCGGGACTGCCTTCATAGATAGTTCGTTAACAATCATGTCAACTCTCTGGTGTCATCTCAACACAGGAAGTAGTGAGTGTGCTGCAGTTTGATTGCCAGCTGGGAGTATTCCAAGGTCGGCCAAATCGTGGTCACTGCCAGAAGGAGCCAGGGTCGTAGGGGTCACTTCCTGTCGGGCTGACGTCAAAACCAAACATGAGTTCCAGCATGAGAAAGACCCACATGGGATGATGCTCGTTCAGTGGTCAGTTCCAGCATGAGGGAGACTCACATGGGGACGATACTCGTTCAGTGGTCAGTTCCAGCATGAGGGAGACCCACATGGGGACGATGCTCGCTCAGTGGTCAGTTCAGCATGAGGGAGACCACATGGGGACGATGCTCGCTCAGTGGTCAGGGAAGCATGGGGAGACCACCTGGGGACTCTCACTCGGGTGGAAGGGAAGCTGGGGATGTTCACCCTGGGTGGACTTCTCACTTATGTTTGAAATGGCTGCTTGTGTATGTGTACAACTGTGTGTGTGTGGTGTGTGTGTGTGTGCATGTGTGTGTTGAATATGGTGCGTGTGTGTGTGCGTGTGTGTGTGTGTGTGTGTGTGTGTGTGTGTGTGTGTGTGTTCATTTTTGTGAAAGAAAAACACATTTGTCGTGCTTGTGTTGGAAGAAAAATAAACTATTCACAAGTTTTTCTGCATCATCCATTTGCACAGTCTCATCCACCCTCTCTCCCCCTCTCTTCATTCCCCCTTCCTTCCTTTCCCCCACTCCCCCTGTTTCCACTTCTTCCTTCTCTTCGTTCACTCCCAGCTGATCCTAACTCACTGGGACTCCTGCATCAAAGAAGATGTCAAGATAAGGTTGTGTCAGTCAGGGGCATAAGCCACTGATGGACATAGCCCTGAGCAGATAGGACAGACTGAACTCATAGCCCTGAGCAGATGGGACAGACTGAAATCATAGCCCTGAGCAGATGGGACAGACTGAAATCATAGCCCTGAGCAGATGGTACAGACTGAAATCATAGCCCTGAGCAGATGAGACAGACTGAAATCATAGCCCTGAGCAGATGGGACAGACAAATCATAGCCCTGAGCAGATGAGACAGCTGAAATCAGACGAGACAGATGAGACAGACTGACATCATAGCTCTAATCAGACGAGACAGGCTGACATCATAGCTCTAATCAGATGAGACAGATTGAAGTCAAAGCTCCATCAAGTTGGACAGATTGGAATGATAGCTGTAGTTAGATCAGATACACTGAAATCATAGCACTCATCAGAGAACACAATGTTTGAGATTGACAAAGTACCAGTGTCCGTATGATCCATGATGAAGTTGACTGTTACACCTTTAATTCAACTGTTGCATCTTTAATTGAACTGTTGCACTTTTAATATCACATGGACTGTGAATGCAAGTGTGCTCAAGTTGATTTGATGTCATTCACTGACGATGGAGGACAGAATAGAAGACTGATTGGATGATAATTTTAGAAAGAAAAGTTAATAGTTCCACTGGACAAACTAGAAAAACAGATGACAGGACAAAGAACGATGCATTTTGACCTCCAAGGTCTTCTGTAGGCAAAACAAACAACATTTAGGACAATGAAAATGAAGAACGGTCAATCTTTTATCATATTTGGTGCAAAATATATGAGAAGATGAGTGATTATTTGTTGTTACTTTTCATTGTCCTGAATGTTGTTTATTTTTGCCAGAAGAAGACCTAAGAAGTCGAAATGCATTGTGTTTTGTCCTGTAATTTGTTTGTCTGGTTTGTTCAGCAGAACCAGTAACCCTTCTGTTTGAAATTTACTTCAGTTTGACTGGTTTGTTCAGCAGAACCAGTAACCTTTCTGTTTGAAATTTGGTTCGGTTTGTTTGGTTGTTTCAGCAGAACCAGTAACCTTTCTGTTTGAAATTTGGTTCGGTTTGTCTGGTTTGTTCAGCAGAGAGCCAGTAACCTTTCTGTTTGAAATTTGGTTCGGTTTGTCTGTTTTGTTCAGCAGAGCCAGTAACCTTTCTGTTTGAAATTTGGTTCGGTTTGTCTGGTTTGTTCAGCAGAGCCAGTAACCTTCTCTGTTTGAAATTTGGTTCGGTTTGTCTGGTTTGTTCAGCAGAGCCAGTAACCTTTCTGTTTGAAATTTGGTTCGGTTTGTCTGGTTTGTTCAGCAGAACCAGTAACCTTTCTGTTTGAAATTTGGTTCGGTTTGTCTGGTTTGTTCAGCAGAACCAGTAACCTTTCTGTTTGAAATTTGGTTCGGTTTGTCTGGTTTGTTCAGCAGAACCAGTAATCTTTCTGTTTGAAAAATTTGGTTCGGTTTATCTGGTTTGTTCAGCAGAACCAGTAACCTTTCTGTTTGAAATTTGGTTCGGTTTGTGCCTTCAGTCACCTCACTTTAAAAGTTATTGGATGATGTCAGACACTGACAATGCAGGACAGAATGGATGACCACTCTGTGGGATCTCTTCATTGCATTCAAAAGCCATCTTTGCTTAGTGACTCAAAGCAATACAAACAATACATATTACATCACTGTAATATGACAACAGCCATACTTGTTTTATTTCACTCTCCAGCAAATCACAGAAGTTGTGGTGACTATGCACACAAGTGAAACAAAGCAAATATTTGCATATGCATATTCGAGATAACCTATTGAGCTACATCTGTGTTAGTAAGCTAACTCATGGATTTGGTTTAATTGATTGATTGCGACAATATGTTTTTCTTGATTAATTTTTGAAATACATGCACTGGCAGACTTTTTTTAATTACATGTTCACACACTGATTTTGTTTTACTTTTTAAACTCATTAACTTTATCTATCTCTTCATTAATTGATTTCCTGATGTTATGTGTTCACCGGTATTTCCCTTTGTGTTAATTTGATTTGTTTACATCAGAGCTCACTCAGCTCTTTATTTATTTATATGCTGACTGAATGGTAATTGGTTAACAGATTCACTGACTAATTTATTCATTCACTTATTTATGTCCTCACTGACAGATTTAATCACTTGTTTATACATTAACAAACTGATTTGTTATTCGTTTATATATTCGCTGACTTAATTCTTTTGGAAGTAATGGAGACATTCACTGATTACTCATAACACAGTTACTGTCTGCTCTAGTCATTACTATATCCATTCATTGACTGGTTTGTCCTCCCCATTTATGTATCCATTATAATGGGTTATCTCAGGTGGGTAATCTCTGCTGGTGTCCTGAAGCAGAGGTCTGATCCACACAGCCTTAAACATGGGAGTCATCAGGCAGCAAGATGAACATGTCTTCTTCCCTGCCCATCATTTTTTTTTCTATCAGTGAATTGTTAAAAGTATGAGGTGAAAACAATTTATCAGGATCACAGGGTTTTTTTATTTAATAATAATAATAATAATAATGAATACTTATATAGCGCCTATTCTTGGCTAGAGACTAAGCTCTAAGCGCTTTACAATCAACACACGTTTACACAACGGGCTGCCTACCTGGGTAGTGCCGACTGAAGAGCTGCCAACTGGCGCTTCATTCAGTCGTTTCCCGTGTCATCCAGTCAATATCGTTCAATATCACGTTCACTCAGTTTCCTTACTTCCTCCATTCTTTCAATCTCTCACGCAGGGTGCATGCTATGTATAACGTGTCATCCATACCAGCGGCCGAACTGGCCTTCTCTTCTGAAAGTTGGTGGTGGTAGTACTACCTAGATTTTGATGAAAAATCAGCTTTTCCCCCCTCCAGTTTCTCAGTTATATTAATCTTTTCTGATAGCACAATATCTCTAGTTTCATGTACATTTTAAATTACATTGATATGTTGTATAGTTGGGAGATTTTTTTTTCTTTTTTTTTTCTTTTTTTTTCCTTTGCCGTTCAAAGTACATGGGGGGTGTCTCTGTGTGGGGAGAAATGGCGACTTTATTGCAAATGGCTGCCTCCACGTGCGTTTGTTTGAAGTTGTTTTTTTTTTGTGTTTAATATGCTTATTTCTTTTGTGTATTGACAAAGTAGATAATTTTCACACTTCAGCATGTCTTGTGGCAAGCATATGAGAGGTAGAAAGTCCTTGAAAAGGAAATAGTGTGGAAAGAAGCACGCTAAACAGCAAAAGCTGGATAGAATGCACATTCCACTGCAGTGAAGAAGACACTGTTCAATCTGAACAGTGCTGTGTCTTCATGTTCACAACTAACAGTGCCTCCCCACTCGGTCTCAGGTAAAGAGTCAGAACTTGTATGACATTATGAAAGACTCTAATAGTACGTCTAGTGATTCTAGCTCTGATGATTCCAGTGATAGTGATGAAGGTTTTGAAGAACAGGATGAAGTGATAAAACTAATCAAGATGATCAAGATCTACAGGGGTGCAGGTGTCATCCAGCAATATCGTTCAATATCGTTCACTCAGTTTCCTTACTTCCTCCATTCTTTCAATCTCTCACGCAGGGTGCATGCTATGTATAACGTGTCATCCATACCAACGGCCGAACTGGCCTTCTCTTCCGAAAGTTGGTGATGGATTTTACGTGTGTGCAAGAGGTTATGCGTGCGTTCACACACGGAACCTCGGTTTATAGTCTCATTCGAAGGACTGTATGGGGAATGGAGTCAGAACCAATGTTAACTCCGAGGGAAAAAATCCCCCTGTACCGAAATTCGAATCCGTAACCTCAGATCACGAGTCCAGCGCTCTACCAACTGAGCTATTCCGGCCCCCAATTATTTCATGAACCACTTTTCTTGATCTAGTACTACCTAGATTTGATGAAGAATCAGCTTTCCCCCCTCCAGTTTCTCAGTTATATTGATCTTTTCTGATAGCACAATATCTCTAGTTTTCATGTACATTTTAAATTACCATTGATATGTTGTATAGTTGGGAGATTTTTTTGGCTTTTTTTTTTTTTTTTTTTTTTTCCTTTGCCATTCAAAGTACATGGGGGGTGTCTCTGTGTGGGGAGAAATGGCGACTTTATTGCAAATGGCTGCCTCCACGTGCGTTTGTTTGAAGTTTTTATTTGTTTTTTGTTAATATGCTTATTTCTTTTGTGTATTGACAAAGTAGATAATTTTCACACTTCAGCATGTCTTGTGGCAAGCATATGAGAGGTAGAAAGTCCTTGAAAAGGAAATGGTGTGGAAAGAAGCACGCTAAACAGCAAAAGCTGGATGCAGAATGCACATTCCACTGCAGTGAAGAAGACACTGTTCAATCTGAACAGTGCTGTGTCTTCATGTTCACAACTAACAAGTGCCTCCCCACTCGGTCTCAGGTAAAGAGTCAGAACTTGTATGACATTATGAAAGACTCTAGTAGTACGTCTAGTGATTCTAGCTCTGATGATTCCAGTGATAGTGATGAAGGTTTTGAAGAACAGGATGAAGTGATAAAAACTAATCAAGATTGATCAAGATCTACAGGGGTGCAGGTTGGTTGATAGAACTCTTTGCAACTATTGCAGCATCAAAGCTTTTGTGTGTTTTTTGTCATGGTCATGTTCAGGTGATGGAGACTGGAAGGAAAGGACTGGCTAGTGAGTTTGCATTTCATTGCCTGAATACCCGTGTTTCTGAACAGGAGTCTTTCCCTTTGTGCTCAGAAATCAGCAGGGAATTTGAAGGTGCCTTCTGTCAATTGCTGGGCTGCATTCACAGTGTGCGTTGTGTCGGTGGGGACTTAGCTGAGCTGGAAACATTCTGTTGAGTTACAGACCGACCAGTCCCTGTAAAAAAAGAGTTCTTACAACAGAAGAAATAATACAATAAGCAAAGTTGCTTGTAGTGTTCAGGGTGGATGTCGTGAGAGAATCTGCAGAAATTAAACATTCACTTGCAGAGGATACTGGTGACAGAGTTTGTGATGTTGATGTTTCCTTTGATTGGATGACAAGAGGACACACAGCCAATGTTAAAGTCACATCAGTGATAGGAGGTCAGACGCTGAGACAGGGAGACTTCTTGATGCTGGCAGTGAGAGCAAGGTGTGTCAAAGCTGAGGACCGGCAGAGGCGCTTACTCACAAACAAGAACTGGCTGTGAATTATCACAGCAGAAAGAAAAGCTCTGCTGTCAGCAAAGGGGTGGAGACTGAGGAGGAGGCAAAGGAGGCTTAGGCTTCACCATCACAAGATGAGCAAGCAGAAAGGGAGGGTCAGCCCTACCTGGCAGGTGGTCACTGAATTTGCATTTCCAATTTTCTGGAAAAAAAAAACGACTGATTTTGAGACAAAATGATTTAGCACCATAAGTTTCTTATTTATCAAGATTTGAGATACTAAAAGCTGAATTTATCCATCTCTAGATCATGAAAGGAAATAAGCTCTGTATGTGCATAACAGGTATATATTCATTATTTCAAGTAAGGGCTTAACACAAATAAATTCAGTGCATTTTGTCTGTGGTCCTATCTGGTTTCATATCAATTACAGGCTCATGATTTTACTTCATGACTGTGAAAAGCTGTATGTAGTAACATGAAAAGAAACATTACAAGAAACAGAGATGCTCTGGTTGTGTTGTACTGTGCAAAGAGAAAACCCAGTATATTAAGGCCAACTGCAATTGACTATGTTTTAAATAAAGTATAAAAGAGGTTTGGTGTAACACAAAATGAAAGAATAGCTCTATGTGTTAAACCTCTAATATTGCTCTAGAATCGTACAAAAATTAAAACAAATCCCTCAACAAAGAAAGATTTATTGACCATATAGACTTCATACCCCCCCCCCCCCCACTCCTCCCAGCCAGGTGAGGTAGTACTACCACCATAATAAGCCTACTATGCAGTCTCCCCCTCTGTTTTTTTGGTTATGTGTCATGTTTTATTTAAAGAACGCATTCCGAAATAAAGGAGACAAAGAAGAGGTTTTAGTGTGTCAACCCCTCAAACTGCTGCAAGAATCCCAAATGTCATGTCTCACGATTCTGAAACCTCTATCGCCCTCCCCAAACTCGGTGTATCTCTCGGACCAACTGACTGTGAGACAGAAAGAGATTATCACCAGATTACTGCTTTTGTCTTAGAAGATTATTTCTTTGTCACTGAATTTTTCATCAGTTTTGTCCCATGCAGATGTAAAGCTGAGTACTTAAAGCTACCTATGCACAGTATTTTATGACACTGGTATGTTTCATAACATAAAAAAACAATCAATGACAGGAAAAAACAAGTAGTCCAGGAAAATGGGTAACTTGGTTAAGTCTTTGGAAATCAGTCAAATCAGTGAAATGGATAACTTAGGTAAGTCTTTGAAAATCAGTCAAATCAGTAAAATGGATAACTTGGGTAAGTCTTTGCAGTAAAATGGATAACTTGGGTAAGTCTTTGAAAATCAGTCAAGTCAGTAAAATGGATATAGTCAGTAAAGTGGGTAAAAAAGGAGGAAAATGATTAAAGTCAGAAAAATGGGTGGTCAAATGAAATGTGTAAAATCAGGAAAACGTAGTTTAGACAAATTAGTAAAACCAGAAAAATGAGTAAAGTCAGTGAAAGTGAGTAAAATTGTAGAAAATGAGTAAAGAAAAGCGGGTGAGAAGACCTGTTTCTCACTGTGGATGATGGTGGACATTACAGCCAGCCCCACAGGGTCTGGGTGGAGAAATGTGGATGATGGTGGACATTACAGCCAGCCCCACAGGGTCTGGGTGGAGAAATGTTGATGATGGTGGACATTACAGCCAGCCTCACAGGGTCTGGGTGGAGAAATGTGGATGATGGTGGACATTACAGCCAGCCCCAAAGGGTCTGGGTGGAGAGTCTGGCCCAGCTTTCAAAGGATAAGGTCACTATGCACTGGAGGAACATTATCCAGTTATAGCTAGAGGAAAGAGAATGGGGTGGGTGGGTTGGGGGACAGTAGCTGGTTCATTCATCACTTTGGCTTCACAAGGGAAGTATTGTGCATGTTCATGTCTGTGCTGTTCTTATTTTTTGTCACTGAGGAAGGCATATTGCCAAAAATTTCTTGTCCTGTTTTGTGTCGTTCATTAAAACAGCGTTACTTCACACTTTGTTTTGTGTGCTCTTTTGCTTTTTCGTCTGGTTCAGGTAACGTTGCAGTTTGTTTCATTTGCCTTTAGTACTCTTCTATAGCAAAGTGGACAGTACCCTTTTATGGCAAAGTGGACAATACTCAGACCCACGTCCTTGCAAATCAGTATGACCTTCTTCAGTCAGGACGAAGATATCGATCGGTTAAATGCAGAAGTGTCAGATTTAAACAAAGTTTTATTCCCCTGTCCATTGATTTCTTGAACCGAGAAGATGTTTAATTGAAATCCAAATTCCTCTATATATGAATGTATGTCATATGTGAGAAAATGGGTAATGTGGCTAATTATTGTTTATATTGCTGTGAATGTGTGTGACCACAAATTAATTTCTCAAATTGAGATAATAAAGTTTACTTGACTTGACTTGACTTGACTTGACTTTTTCTCAGCAAAGTGGACAGTAAGCTTTTATAGCAAAGTGGACTGTACGTTTTATAACAAAGTGGACAGTACCCTGTTATAACAAAGTGCACAGTACCCTTTTATAGCAAATTGGACAGTACTCTTCTATAGCAAAGTGGACAGTAAGCTTTTATAGCAAAGTGGACACTACCCTTTTTATAGTAAAGTGGGCAGCACTCTTTTATAGCAAAGTGGACAGTACTCTCTTATAGCAAATTGGACAGTACCCTTGTATTGCAAAGTGGACAGTACCCTTGTATTACAAAGTGGACAGTACCCTTTTATAGCAAAGTGGATACCTGTTTTTATGATGGGCTTTACCGTAAAAAGCTAGGTGGATAATACCCTTTTACAGACAAGTAGACAGTAACCTTATATAGATGGGTGGTTAATACCATTAGATGGCTGGATGTACATTACCCCTTTGTTGCTAGATCGTAGATGCATGTACCCTATTTGATATGGATGTACCCTTTCAAAGATGGGGGTGGCCAGTTCAGGGAATCGGTGACTGACTCCCATATGTCATGGAGTCAACTATCCATACCCTAGTCTGCCCCCCCCCCCCCCCCCCCCCCCCCCCCCCCCCTCCTCTACCATTGTAATCATCGTACTGCCTTCTTCCCTCCTCTCCACTCAACCCACTGTGCTACCACCACCTCCTTTCTGCCGCTCAAACACAGAAATGTTCACAGATCACAGTTTTGCAAGACACTCACTGTAACCCTCCACCATACATGCATTCTGCCACTCCTCCTTTCCTGTAAGACAATAGCTTCATGACCTGTGTTATTTCTTCCAGTTAAACCAACCACACATGTACTTCCTGCCATCAGGTGACATGTGTGCAAGGTCTTCTCTCACTGGGTGGTTAGTTGCCATGGAAGGTTCATTAAAGATACACTAACGATGAGCAGCATGTCTAAGTTCTGTTCTCTAATGTCACTCCCTGAATGTACATGAGAGGCGCAGTTCTGTTCTCCAGAAATGTCCCATTAATTCCCATTAAGAACACTGTTGTGTCTCCATCAATACCTCATTTGTTCACATTAAGGGCACAGTTCTGTTCTCCATTAATGCCCCATTAGTTCACATTAAGGGCACAGTTCTGTTCTCCATTAATACCCCATTAGTTCACATTAAGGGCACAGTTCTGTTCTCCATTAATGCCCCATTAGTTCACATTAAGGGCAGTTCTGTTCTCCATTAATGCCCCCTTATTTCACATTAAGGGCACAGTCAGTTCTGTTCTCCATCAATACCCCCTTATTTCTCATTAAGGGCACAGTTCTGTTCTTCATTAATACCCCATTAGTTCACATTAAGGGCACAGTTCTGTTCTCCATTAATACCCCATTAGTTCACATTAAGGGCACAGTTCTGTTCTCCATCAATACCTCATTTGTTCACATTAAGGGCACAGTTCTGTTCTCCATTAATGCCCTCTTATTTCACATTAAGGGCACAGTTCTGTTCTCCATTAATGCCCCCTTATTTCACATTAAGGGCACAGTTCCGTTCTCCATTAATGCCCCCTTATTTCTCATTAAGGGCGCAGTTCCGTTCTCCATTAATGCCCCCTTATTTCACATTAAGGGCACAGTTCTGTTCTCCATTAATGCCCCATTAGTTCACATTAAGGGCACAGTTCTGTTCTCCATTAATGCCCCCTTATTTCTCATTAAGGGCACAGTTCTGTTCTCCATTAATGCCCCATTAATTCACATAAAGACACAATTCTGACCTCTATTAATGCCCCATTAGTTCACATTAAGGGCACAGTTCTGTTCTCCATTAATGCAGTGTCCCATTTGTTTAGATTAAGGGCACAGTTCTGTTCTCCATTAATTCCTCATCAATTCACGTTAAGGGCACAGTTCTGTCCCATTAATGCCCCATTAGTTCACATTAAGGGCACAGTTCTGTTAAGGGCACTGTTCTCCATTAATGACCCATTGTTTAAATTATGGGCATTGTTCTGTTAGAACCATTAATACCTCATGATCTCTCGCTAAGGGCACAGTTCTGTTCTCCATTAATGCCCCATTATTTTTCATTAAGGGCACAGTTCTGCTCTCCATGAATGTCCCATTAGTTCACATTAAGGGCATAGTTCAGTTCTTCATTAATGCCCCCATAGTTCACGTAAGGCATTGTCTGCCATTGCCGTAATAAAGTGTCACATTCATTGACGCTATGCGTGCATGTGTGTGTGTGTGTGTGTGTGTGTGTGTGTGTGTGTGTGTGTGCGTACGTTTGTGCTTGAGACTCTCTCTCTCTCTCTCACACACACACACACACACACACATTGTCAGACAAAGAGACAGAGCTAGAGAGAGACATACACTACAGACATACAGACTAACAGTGAGTGAGCCAGCGAGCATGTATACACGTGTGAATGGTCATGTGTGTTGGTGTATAATCACACATTTGCAAGATTTTGCATGTTTGTGTGAACAAATATATGTGTGATTGTGCACTGTTGTGAGAACTGTGCGAAATACTCAAAAAAAAAGTACATGTCAACTGTTTAAAAGTAAAAAGGGACAGGCGCACAGTAGTGTTAATCAGAAACGAACTAAAACCTCAAACCTACCAGCCACCATGGCACAATGGATCGCATAACGGACATGTGGGCACAGTGCTCATAGGTTCGATTCCCATTAGAGGCATTTATTCCTGGGATTTCCTGCCCCAGTGGGTTTTTGTGCAGAAATGATTCATGGGCGGAAGACTGAAATTGTGCAGTCTAATTTCATCCACTTCATTATCTCTGAACCTGATGCTCAAATTTCCTGATGAACACAACAGGTGTCTTATCTTTCGGGCTTGGTTAATTATGAAAGAAGTATAGCGTAGAGTCCTGTCTTGTAGCCTCAAACCATATGACTCTGGAACATCATCGACTTGACCATCATCACATTTTTTCCTTTTTTTTTTTTTTTTTTTTTTTTGCCGTCCCAACCTCTGCGCCACCTCAGAGGCAGTGCACCCACGCTGCTCATTCCGACACCCTGTCCACACGGAGACACTGCGCTGCTGTTGAGTCACTTCGGTGGTGTTCAGTGGCACCTGCTCTGATCTAACATACGCAGGACACCACCTACTAAGCCCCCTACTGATGACAATAATTGTTTAGTCGCAGAGCTTGCGTGAGTGAGCTCTCCCTCTAGAGTGCGCCAACACGTCCGTCCAACGACAGCCCCTATGGACTCACTGATACCAGTGACCCCGACGGAACCAAACCAAGCCACAGATGTGGAGAGGACATTGAAATTGAGTTCACCATGAGAGCAGGGCATGAAGGGCCACAGAATTTGAGACATTTATTTTTTATGCTGATTGATGAGAATGAGGATGAAGAAGATGATGCTACGGATTTCCATTTCGGTCTGAGACTACATGACAGGGCTGTACTCTACGCTTCTTTTCATAAAATATCCTGGCGTCAATCAGGCCCGAGAGACACAGGCACCTGCTGTATTGGTCAAGAAAATTTGAGCAACACTCTCAGAAACGCATTCATTAAGTGGATGAAACTCGACTGTGTGGTCCCAGTCTTCCCAGCTGAGTCCGCAGCAAACTCAACTCTGGGTAGGAGCTGATTGGTGTGGAAAAGCCCACATGACTCTGATGGGATTTGAACCCACGACCTCCCAGCCGGGAGTCCGCGACGCAAACCACTTCGCCACGGCGGCTGGTTTTTTTTCTCTTTTAAATGTCTCATTGTGTAGCTCTTTGTATAAGCTCATGCGTTGACCTCAGGTATGCCCTGTGGTATGTTTGTATTAAAGTTGTTGGTATCAGAAAGGTTGATGGATAGAGTTGCTCTTTCAAGAGGGGGATCTTTACTTCCACTGGCTCCACAAGCAGGCCATTACTTTTGTCAGCTATGGGCTTTGTATATGGAGTCCTGCACTCCTTGGACCAGAGCCAATGCCACAGCACATGATCCAAGTGACTCCACAGCTGTGCAGTGTCTTCTCTGGTGGGTTGCCTCATGACAACCTGACAGTGATTATTTCTTGTGGACTGTGATGCTGGGGACTGTGGCATGATAATGCTTTGTATTGTTGTTTAGACAGAGAAATAATTCACAGTGTAAAAAACCAGTCTTTCATTTCAAAGAATTCCTGGCACTATACACCCAGCCTTTTACTTAAAAAAAAAAATCCTGACATTACAAAACCAACCTTTTAGTTCAAGAATTCGTTGCCCTATATAACCAACCTTTTATATCGCAGAGAATCCCTGACACTATAAAACCATTCTAGTTTGAGAGAATGCCTGACACTTTAAAACCAAACGTTTTATTTCAGAGAATTTCTAATGCTAGAAAACAATCCTTTCAAGAATTCCTGGCATTTACTTTTTTTTTTTTTTTTTTTTAACATGTCTTTAATATTTGTGAAAGTTTCTGACACTTCAATTACCAACTTGTTATTTGAAAGAATTCCTGACTCCACAAAACCACCTTTATATTTGTGACAATTGAAATACACTATAAAACAAATCTATTATTTAAAAAGAAAATCCCGAACCTGTAGAAAAAAAAGCTTTCTATTAACAAAAATTCTTGACACCATAGAATCAACCTTTCTTCAAGAGAATTTGTGACACTATAAAAGCAACCTGTTATTCCTACAATGTAGGTGTCATCCTTTGACTACTGTTCCACAAAGACAAAAATGTGTTTTAAATGTTCCATGTACATAGATTCCACTGGCTCAGGGACCTCCTCTGTCTTTGCATTTCCATTCATCTTTCCTGCCCTCTTCTCAGTGCTTAACTTCACCACCTTGCCCTCCTTCATTCTCTCCCCCCCCCCCCCCCCCTATCCCACACCCCTCCCTCTCTCTTTCAGTGTCTCATTCGCTGTGTCTCTCCAACATAACCCCAATTGCAAAACTTGCCAAAAAGCAGAGTCCACACATTCCATCATTTTGTACTCCAAGTTTTTATTTCAATGACCAAAATACAGACACAAAGGAAACTGAAACAGTAACTGTACATGACCCATCTCCAATCCAGTCCTGAAGAGCAGCGACTAAAAACAACATGAAAACAAGCCAGCTTTCTGACCTTGAAACAACAGGGACGACAGGGGAGGGTTTGGAAGGGGGAAGGAGGAGAGGGGGAGAGATGTTTGAATACTGTTATCCCGCTAGCCTTCCACATGTAAACCAGTGCGCACATACAGCAACAGGGATAAAAAGAAAAAAGAAAAGTAACAACAACAGCAAACCTTGCAATATCATGTTACAAAACCACCCCAAGTAGCTGATGATCTTAACACGACCCACTTGATCCAATTCCCAGGCTCAAGACAGTCTACATATGTTGCCATGGAGACATGTCTGCAGGGCTCCATTCCTCCTCCTTGCAAGACTAGCCTCATGTTCAGTTTGCTATCAGCTGCCATTGACAGTCCACGATGATGGATGATCCAAACAGGAGTTATGCGGTCATCATTACAGGCCTGTCCAACTTCCTCACTGAGCAGGTGTTCTCAGCAAGCTGACAATCTTATCACACTATTTCAGTGACATCACTCTCAATGATGATCATGCCTCGCAGGTCGTTTTTAATGTTTTAACAAAACAACAACTACAAAAACACTAACACTACCACAAACCCTTAAATAGGCTTTTTTAGTATATGCATGCTAATTCAATAATTACTTGGGAGCCAGTCTACATGAACAATACATTTCAACCAAATCAAATGACATCACACTATTCACATTCTAACCAGTCCAAAGACACTATTTCTAGACAAGTACACTGTACAAAAATGGAAAGACGTCCAATACACAATCATCTATAATGGGTTTAGTCTGCACATGAAAATATGGGAAGGGGGAGGGGGAAGACAATCAAATCATATGAGTTACCACCAACAATCATAGCAACAAATGATGCAGTTATATACACAAAAACATGAATACAGATAATAAGAGCGATGAACTAAATAAGTTACCTTGGACCAAAGTCCGATGACACAAGCCAAATGATGGTAAGGAGCTAAAACAAGTCAAAATGAAGGTAAGGTTTGGAACAATTTTCCCAAGTGGCTTATCTTTCCTGGGGTAGACCTTATGAAGGTAACTGTCAGAAAACTTTTTTTTCTTCTGAAGTGGGTTATATTTCCTAAGGTAGACCCTATGAAGGTAATTGTCAGTGAAGTAGATTTGTCTGAAGTGGGTTATCTTTCCTAGGGTAGACCCTAAGAAGGTATTTGTCAGACAATTACATTTGTCAGTAGTGGGTTATCTTTCCTAGGGTAGACCCTATGAAGGTATTTGTCAGAAAACTAGATTTGTCTGATGTGGGTTATCTTTCCTAAGGTAGACCCTATAAAGGTAATTGTCAGTAAAGCAGATTTGTCTGAAATGGGTTATCTTTCCTAGGGTAGACCCTAAGAAGGTATTTGTCAAAAAAAAAAAAAAACATTTGTCAGTAGTGGGTTATCTTTCCTAGGGCAGACCCTATGAAGGTATTTGTCAGAAAACTAGATTTTGTCTGTGGTGGGTTATCTTTCCTAGGGTAGACCTTATGAAGGTAATCGTCAGAAAACTAGGTTTGTCAGTAGTGGGTTATCTTTCCTAGGGTAGACCTTATGAAGGTAATCATCAGTAAACTAGGTTTGTCAGCAGTGGGTTATCTTTCTCATGATGGACCTTTGAAGGTAAAGTGTAGGTATGAAGGCAATTGTAGGTTCTCTGCAGTGGGTTATCTTTGTCCAGGTGGACCTCACGAAGGCCTCTGTCAGTAACCAGGATTTCCTGGAAGGTAAAAGACCTGGGTTTTCTAAGTGGCTTCTACTTGTTCAGTGTCTGTCACACCACTGGTTGTTATTTCTTCAGCAAGGTTATAAAGGATGCTCTTCAGCAAGGTTATAAAGGATGCAAGTCAATGAGTTTCCCACCTGAAGATGAATGATAGCATCAAAACCACAGACCACACTAACAAACTCCTCTGTGTGCCCCATGCCCAAGCTGAAAGCTGTCATCCCATCTCGTGAGCCCTGGTATAGCAGTATGATTCTATGAATGGTATAGCAAGCAACTGACTGATGGTCAAGGACCTCTTCATTCTACACACTGAATGGTATAGCAGTCAACTGACTGATGGTCCTGACCTCTTCTTTCTACACACTGAATGGTATAGCAGTCAACTGACTGATGGTCAAGGACCTCTTCATTCTACACACTGAATGGTATGGTGATGGTCAAGGACCTCTTCATAGCACTGAATCAACTGACTGATGGTCAAGGACCTCTTCATTCTACACACTGAATGGTATAGCAGTCAACTGACTGATGGTCAGGACCTCTTCATTCTACACACTGAATGGTATAGCAGTCAACTGATTGATGGTCAAGGACCTCTTCATTCTACACACTGAATGGTATAGCAGTCAACTACTGATGGTCAGGACCTCTTCTTCTACACACTGAATGGTATAGCATCAACTCTAATTTCTACACACTGAATGGTATAGCAGTCAACTGATTGATGGTCAAGGACCTCTTCATTCTACACACTGAATGGTATAGCAGTCATAGCAGTCAACTGACTGATGGTCAAGGACCTCTTCATTCTACACACTGAATGGTATAGCAGTCAACTGATTGATGGTCAAGGACCTCTTCATTCTACACACTGAAGGTATAGCAGTCAACTGATTGATGGTCAAGGACCTCTTCATTCTACACACTGAATGGTATAGCAGTCAACTGACTGATGATCCTGACCTCTTCATTCTACACACTGAATGGTATAGCAGTCAAACTGACTGATGATCCTGACCTCTTCATTCTACACACTGAATGGTATAGCAGTCAGTCAACTACTGATGGTCAGGACCTCTGGTCATTTCATTCTACACATTTCCAGTCACATCCCAAGATTACCATGAAAATGATTCCATGCTGATATGATAAAATTCAGATTTCACTGACAGAAAAGAATAAAAATGATTCAATGTCATTACTTATATAACAAAAAATTCACATTTTATTGGGAAAGAAAAGTCTGGGTTTTTTTTTCCCCTTTTTTTCTTTCTGTTTTCCCTTTTAATCTACCTTGAACACAGCAAATGCATTTTCCAATGCTTCATGAAGATCCCCCCACCCCCCCCCCCTTCAAACATATTAAGCAAAACACTCACCCCAAACAATAAGAAAGAATGCATCTTCCTGGAAGCAACCAACCAACCAACCAGCAACAACACACTGAAGTACAACAACACACAACACCCTGAAGTACAAGCACATGGCATGAACAGAAAACACCCTATGATAGAAAAGCAAAACACCAGCACATGGCAAGAACATGGCATGAAAAAACCCCTATGATAGAAAACACCAGCACCCTATGGCAGGAACAGAAAACCCTATGCCCTATGATGCAGAAAAAACCCCTAGTACAAGGCATGAACAGAAAACACCCTATGATAGAAAACACCAGCACATGGCATGAACAAAAAAATGCCCTATGATAGAAAACACCAGTACAAGGCAGGGACAGAAAACACCCTATGATGATAGAAAAAACACCCTATGTACACCAGGCAGGACAGGAACAGAAAACACCCTATGATAGAAAACACCAGCAAAATGCAGGAACAGAAAACACCCTATGATAGAAAACACCAGCACAATGCATGAACAGAAAACAGCTATGACAGAAAACACCAGTACAAGGCATGAACAGAAAACAGCCTATGACAGAAAACACCAGTACAAGGCATGAACAGAAAACAGCCTATGACAGAAAACACCAGTACAAGACAGGGACAGAAACTAGCCTACAGATGACAGAAAACACCAGTACAAGGCAAGAATGGGAAACACCAGCACAAGGCAGGAACAGAAAACACCAGTACAAGGCAGGAACAGAACACAGCCTATGACAGAAAACACCAGTACAAGGCAGGAACAGAACACAGCCTATGACAGAAAACACCAGTACAAGGCAGGAACAGAACACAGCCTATGACAGAAAACACCAGTACAAGGCAGGAGCAGAAAATAGCCTATTGATGACAGAAAACACCAGTACAAGGCACGAACAGAACATAGCCTATGACAGAAAACACCAATACAAGGCAGGAACAGAAAACACCAGTACAAGTCAGGAACAGAAAGTAGCCTATTCATGACAGAAAACACCAGTACAAGGCAGGAAAACACCAGTACAAGGCAGGAAAACACCAGTACAAGGCAGGAACAGAAAACACCAGTACAAGGCAGGAACAGAAAACACCAGTACAAGGCAGATAGCCTATTCATGACAGAAAACACCAGTACGAGGCAGGAACAGAACAAAGCCTATGACAGAAAACACCAGTACAAGGCAGGGCTAAAATAATGACTTATTCACTGGTCACCTTGTCCATTTTTTTCCCCAGGATATTTGTGGCTTATTTTCTCACGGCACTATGAGCATGTCAAATTTCCTGTCTTCTTGAGACAAGTCCACAGCTGTTTCCTACAGTCTTCTTCCTTCATGCCCAATCCCCCTACACCCTTCCTCCTCACTGTCATTTATTATCAGCTTTAGTTTCATGCAGCCACCAGTCAGCAACCATTTCCTCAGTGTCCCTCAATCTCTTCATTTTCTTTCTTCTCTTTTTTTTTTCCCCTCATCTTTTTTTTCTGGTCTGAGGGTTACTGTCTTCTAAACATGCAGTCAGCAACCATTCCTCAGTGTCCCTCAATCTCTTCATTTCTTTTTTCTCTTTTTTTTTTCCCTCATCTTTTTTTTCTGGTCTGAGGGTTACTGTCTTCTAAACATGCTTCACTGGTTCTTCATTTGGATTTTTGAAGTCCAGTAAAGCACAACATTAAACACAGTGGATGGGCAAAGTTTGCAGGTCACATAGTTCTCGATGACTCCGACTCTTGTGTTAGTACTTTCCAGATGGGCACGGCAGAGCAATCTCACTTCCCTGCAGACGCGTGCACCGCATGTGCTTACAACTGTTGCAGCAGTGCGATTTTCGCACTTTAAAAATTTTATTTTACGTCTCCTAATATAAACCTAACAAGCAATTGTTACATATCAACGGAAAGGGTAAAGTGCGAACTTTGTAATGAGCATAGAATTAAATACCTCTTGGGTAAAATAGCAATGCTACAGTTATTGGAAATAACGTAAGTAAAATGTAGGAGAACACAATCTTGTTTATGTTTGTTTGGTTAGTGTGACAACAGCAAATGAGGAAGAAAAGGGGCATAAAACTTCACTCTTAATTTGAACAGATGCAGAGGAAGCCTGAGGTATTCAATACGTGTAATCCAAGAGAATTTTTTTTTTTTTAAAAGGAAATTAAATTATTGCACACAGTACACACTTCTCACTGTTTTTGGCTTCAGATGTTAAGCGTATAAAACTATTAAATACACAGAGCAAATAAATCAAGCTCAGATTCTTTTCGATAAACTTGTACACCTTTACCCCCCTCATCCTCTGAACTACTTTGCTGAACCAGTTCTAACACCACATGTCATTCTTCTCCTGCCCAATATTGGTGAAGTGAAGCAGGAAATTACACACGTGCCTTCCCAGTGCCAGATGGGTCTCTTTCTTCGGACTACTCTAGGGTCAGGAAGGTCATCGCTAGTGCATGTACACTTACCCTTGCAGTGGCTAGAACCCTGTTCTAAATATTTATGGCTGCTGCATCCCCTAGATGGTAGAAGAGAGAACATGGGAATTTATAGTTGTGCTGTCATGGAGGCACGGCACGTCCAGGGAGTACAGCAGCGTTGCCGTCACCACAGAACGGCTCGTCGTGAATGGGTCAACTGAGTTGCTGTCACTATCGCACTGCGCATCACGAAAAGGTTAGGACCCTTGATGTCAGACCTTGATGTCTAAGTATCAGCCCTTAGTGGCCAAGCAAAACTGAGTATCCATGGAGTGAGGAATACAATTTTAAACTTCAGTTGATTGTGATTGTATTCGATGGAGTGAAGACTACAGTTTGAAACTTCAGTCTGATTGTGGTAGCGTTTAATGTAACAACCACAGTTTGAAACTATAGTTTGATAATGGCAAAAAGCAAAAAACCTCTGGCAGCTAATTTTCTTCTGGCAGATTGGTGCCAGCACTATCTTAAACATGATGGGAGTCTGACTATGATTGAACATACCTCTGTGCCTCTCAGCTAACCTGCACCACATGGAGTCCTTGGTGCTTCCTCTCACACTGTATGGTCTATTCTGTCAACCCATGCATGCTTTCTCTCACTGTATGGTCTATTCTGTCAACCCATGTGGTACTTTTTTTCACTGTATGGTCTATTCTGTCAACCCATGCAGTGCTTCCTCTCACTGTGTGGTCTATTCTGTCAACCCATGCGGTGCTTTCTCTCACTGTATGGTCTATTCTGTCAACCCATGCATGCTTCCTCTCACTGTATGGTCTATTCTGTCAACCCATGCAGTGCTTCCTCTCAATGTATGGTCTACTTTAAACCCATGTGGTACTTTCTCTCACTGTATGGTCTATTCTGTCAACCCATGCAGTGCTTTCTCTCTCACTGTATGGTCTATTCTGTCAAACCATGCGGTGCTTTCTCTCACTGTATGGTCTATTCTGTCAAACCATGCGGTGCTTTCTCTCACTGTATGGTCTATTCTGTCAAACCATGCGGTGCTTTCTCTCACTGTATGGTCTATTCTGTCGAACCATGCGGTGCTTCCTCTCACTGTATGGTCTATTCTGTCGAACTATGTGGTGCTTCCTCTCACTGTATGGTCTACTGTCAACCCATGCGGTGCTTCCTCTCACTGTATGGTCTACTTTATCAACCCATGCGGTGCTTCCTCTCACTGTGTGGTCTATTCTGTCAACTCATGCGGTGCTTCCTCTCACTGTATGGTCTATTCTGTCAACCAATGCCGTGCTTCTTCTCACTGTACGGGCTATTCTGTCAACCCATGCGGTGCTTCCTCTCACTGTGTGGTCTATTCTGTCAACCCATGAGGTGCTTCCTCTCACTGTATGGTCTATTCTGTCAACCCATGCGGTGCTTCCTCTCACTGTATGGTCTATTCTGTCAACCCATGCGGTGCTTCTTCTCACTGTGTGGTCTATTCTGTCAACCCATGTCAGCCAGTCATACTGGCAGGATGGGACTCCATCTGACGGTCAAAGACACCCACACCTCTGGGAACTGGATATAGCTTCCTATTTGAACCCTGGCACCAGACCATGTGACACTGGGGCAGATTCACTGTCAGTTTCCTTCAGGAGGTGTCACTGCATGCCCACAAACTCCATGTAAGCTACCCTACGTCAGCTAGACTATGAGAGACAACAGTGCGCAGGTCTTGCAGGTGACAGAGAAAAACAGATTAATACCTAAGACGACTTCAGAGGAGGGTCACAGCAGCCAAATGCACTGGTCACACTGCTGCAGAGATGTCTTTCCAGTTTTCATAGAAATAACACCCGATCCCCACCACACAGAGAGAGAGAATTTAAGTTTCTGACAAAGAATAAGTGTATGTGTAGCAGGCTTCATTGGTTTCACAAATGTCCTGTGCACGTGTGTGTGTGTGTGTGTGTGTGTAGGGGGGGGGGGGGGGGGGGGGGGGGGGGGGGGGGGGGGGTGCATTTATGAACAAAATATCCACATTTTCATCATTCTTACATCTTGAAACTCAAACAAAAATAAAATTAAAAAAAATGTTTCTGAATACCACGAAAAAAAAACTTCATTACTTCAAATCTTTATCAATGAAACAGATATCTTTTTTTGAGTTGTCCATGTCAACTTTCCATGCCTCTTTCTCCTTTCAACTGGAACAGTGGCTGACAGCATCATGGTGCCCACTGAAGATATCTCCACTCTGACTGCACCATCTTCCAACACCAATGACATCTATGAATAACACTGATGCTACACTCTGTTTCTGGAGGCAGACACTGAGAAACACTGCGCATGTGAAGCGATGCTCCAGCACATGACTGACAGGACCAATGACAGGTATCTGCACATGGGGCAGTGGCTAGGCATCCACTGAAACACTGGGCCAGGTGTTGAGTTAGAATGAAGGCCAGTGTCCACCTGTCTGTCCACCCACTCACACTCCATGGACACCCCTGATGAACCAGTCGGGGGCCAGTCGTCCTCTGTCCTCAAGACGCTCTGTCCCTCACTGTGGGAAAATCAGTTGTCAGGACCAACACACAAAGCCTGAAAGGGATTTATCCAAGTTCATCCCTGATCCCCCTCCTCCTCACCCTCCCAACTCTTATCAACACCCCAATCCATCCCTTTCCCCTTTCCATCAGTCGTTGAACACAGCACACACAGAAGAGAAGCCAAGTCACTGTACACCCACGCTGAAGGAGGCCGAGTCAGTCTGTCTAGAGAGACCAAGCCGCCACTGCCCAGCATCTTCCCTTGTTGCAGTCCTCCAGTTAACTACTTAGTTGTCATCATCATCCGACAAAGTCTCGTACTGTGCTGACAGAAGTGGTGCAGGCTCCTGGTCTCTAGAGCATATGGTCTGGTGCTCCGACTCTCGCATGATGGATGACACTACAGGCTGACCGACCCCTGGGTTGGGATAAGGGGGATAACCCACCATGCTCATGGAGGGGTTAGCGCCACTTCCTGACCCTGACCCCATTGGATTAGAGCTGGAGCTGTCCACACTGCCGAACCCAGTACCGCCCTCAGTGGATGCAGCTCGAGCCCGAGGGCTGCGGGTGTGTTGGGAGTAGGCCATCCCTTCCATGCTGCGCCCTGCGCCGATTCACTGGGTTCAAATCCTTCCGATGGATCATCTGGGGCCCGTCGAGGGGACATGCGCTGCTTGCCCGGCTTGCGTTCTGTGCAGGTGGAGCTGTCGATGGTCGAGCTGTCAATGGCCCCTGAATCATCACCTGAGGAACTGGCTGTTTTGTCAGCATGAGTGGAATCCACAGCCGAGCCTGACGTGACGTCCCCCTGGTTCCCGCCGTGAATAGTGGCGCGAGTCATGGAGGGACAGGGAGGAGGACGAAGCGTAACTCTCGTAGCCTTGGGCTTCATTGCTGTCTTTGTTCTCCTGGTCCCCACCGCCACGTCGATCATCTACAGAGCTGCCCACAGCTGACGCCTCCCCCACAGGTTTTGAAACTGTCGCTGCTATCCACGTGACCCTTTCGTGGACTGCGGCCTGGAGTGGCCAGTGCCATGTAACTGCTGGGGGGTGCGCGGCCACTGCATTCCTCATCGGGGCTGTCGTCAGGGAAAGTCGTATAGATCTGACTTCTTCTCTTTGCTGCTAGCCCCAGCCCCGGGAGGAGGCGCTTTGCTGGGTGGTACGCTGCGCGTCACGTCGGCAGGACTGCCAGCCTTTGTGCTGGTGGCAGGAAGGGTGGCGCTGCTGCGGGGGTGCTCACGACTGGAACTGGCAGGGTAGCTGCTGAACTTCTCCCCAGAGCTGGGTGCAGGAGCTGGTGGATCATCCCCACGGAAACGGGTGGGTCGGTGCATGATGCGTTTTTGGCCAGTGGGGTAGACTGGGTGGAGCCCACGGAAGGGGACATGGCACGGCTGTTGGCAGAGGAGGACAGCGGGGAGGTGGTCTCTGCGCTGGATGTGGTGACTCCCCCACTCCTGCCCAGAAAAGATGTCGCTTCAGACGAAGGCTGAGACGTGTGGCCAACCTGAGGATCCCTTCCCTCCACTTCCCCACTCAGAGTCTGACTGGACTCTGCCATGTCTGATGAAGCTGCTGTAGAACTCACAGCCCCTTCATGAACAGAAACTCTGAATTTCATTGGATGCCGGAAGATGGACGACTGCCTAGACCCTGCCCTCCTGACATTGGGCCCGGCACTTGCAGTCGACTGCCGGAGGATGACGGCGCCGGATATAAGCAGCACTGTCGCTGCCCATGGAGTGCTGATGTGGGTCGCTCTCTTCCTCCCGCATGCTCATCTCGATTTTGGCGTTCATGAAGTCAGAGAGGGTATGTTCCATTTTGGGGCCAGCCTGTCGCCCCTTGGCCAGCATGGGCGTCCCACTGCTGTCTGCCGCCTGTGTACCTGGTTTAAGACAAGCCAAAGGAATGAGGCAATGCTGGGTAAAATACCCACTGCACAGGGATAAATTCACTGCCATAAATTCACTGCCAATGTCAGCAGTCTTTACACAGGGAAACTTCACTGTGCATGCACATGGCATCCAGAACTTGGAGACAACAGCCTCCCCTCTCTCTCCTCCCACCATCTGCACACTGAAGGCCTAGGTCTGGGTCACTGTCAGTCTGCCACAAAGATGGTGGTCAAACAGACATGTATAACATTCCCAATACAGTTCAACCAGCAAGTACTGTTTTAGAGAGAGAAAGACAGAGAGTGAGCGACAGAGTGTGTGTGTGTGTGTGTGAGAGAGAGAGAGAGAGAGAGAGAGAGAGAGAGAGAGAGAGAGAGAGAGAGAGAGAAGAGAGAGAAGTGTGTAGCTGTGTATAGCTGTTACTAGGCCTGTCACTGGACTTGCTGTTATTGGTCTGTCATAGGAGCTGCTGTTACTGGGCCTGTTACAGGACTTGTTCTTACTGGCCTGTTACAGGACTTGTTGTTACTGGGCCTGTTACAAGACTTGTTCTTACTGGGCCTGTCATAAGACCTGCTGTTACTGGGCCTGTTACAAGACTTGTTCTTACTGGGCCTGTCATAAGACTTGCTGTTACTGGGACTGTTACAGGACTTGTTCTTACTACTGGGCCTATTACAGGACTTGCTGTTACTAGGACTGTTACAGGACTTGTTCTTACTGGGCCTATTACAGGACTTGCTGTTACTAGGACTGTTACAGGACCTGTGTTACTGGGACTGTTATGGACTTTCTGTTACTGGGCCTGTTATACGACTTGCTGTTGTTGGGCCTGTATATATGACTTGCTATTACTGGGCCTGTTATACAACTTGCTGTTACTGGGGGACTGTTACAGGACTTGCTGTTACTGGGACTGTTACAGGACCTATGTTACTGGGACTATTATACGACTTGCTGTTACTGGCACTGTTATACAACTTGCTGTTACTGGGGACTGTTACAGGAATGGCTGTTACTGGGGGACTGTTACAGGACTTGCTGTTACTGGGACTGTTACAGGACTTGCTGTTACTGGGACTGTTACAAAACCTGGCTGTGTAAGGAGAGCCTGGAGTCATGGAGAGAGTGAAGCCATGGGGACAGTGAGGCCATGGGGACAGCGAGGCCATGGAAAGAGGTGGAGAGACTGAGGCCATGGAGAGAGGTGGAGAGAGTGAGGCCATGGAGAGTGAGGCCATGGAGAGAGGTGGGGAGAGTGAGGCCACAGAGAGAGGTGGACAGAGTGAGAGGCCATGGAGAGGTGGAGAGGGAGGCCCATGGGGAGAGGTGAAGAGAGTGAGGCCATAGACAGTGAGGCCATGGAGACAGACAGAGAGTGAGGCCATGGAGAGAGACAGAGAGTGAGGCCATGGAGAGTGAGGCCATGGAGAGAGGTGGAGAGGAAGGCCATGGAGAGAGGTGAAGAGAGTGAGCCCATGGAAAGAGCGAGGCCATAGACAGTGAGGCCATGGAGAGAGACGGAGTGTGAGGCCATGGCGAGAGGTGGAGAGAGTGTGGCCATGGAGAGGTGGAGAGGGAAGCCATGGAGAGAGGTGAAGAGAATGAGGCCATGGAAAGAGCGAGACCATATACAGTGAGGCCATGGACAGAAACGGAGAGTGAGACCATGGAGGGAGTGGAGCCTTGGGGAGAGGTGGAGTGAGGCCATGGAGAGAGGTGGAGAGAGTGAGGCCATGGAGAGAGAGTGAGGCCATGAAGAAAAGTGGAAAGAGTGAGGCCACGGAGACAGGTGGAGAAGGAGGCCATGGAGAAAGATGATGAAGAGAGAGAGGCCATGGAGAGATTGAGACTGTGGAGAGAGGTGAAGAGTGAGGCAATGGAGACAGTGGAGCCTTGGGGAGAGGTGGAGAGTGAGGCCATGGAGAGACATGAGGCCATAAAGAAAAGCGAAGAGTGAGGTCATGGAGAGAATGAGGCTATGGAGAGAGGTGGCGAGTGAGGCCATGGAGAGAAGTATAGAGTGAGACTATGGAGACAAGTGGAAAAGTGAGGTTATGGAGAGAGGTGGAGACTGAGGCCATGGACAGAGGTGGAGAGTGAGGTTACAGAAAGAGGTGGAGAGTGAGGTTATGGACAGAGGTTGAGAGAGTGAGGCCATGGAGACAGGTGGAGACTAAGGCCATGGACAGAGGTGGAGAGTGAGGCCATGGACAGAGGTGGAGAGTGAGGCCATGGACAGAGGTGGAGAGTGAGGTCATGGAGAGAGGTGGAGAGTGAGGTTATGGAGAGAGGTGAAGAGAGTGAGGCCATGGAGACAGGTGGAGACAGGCCATGGACAGAGGTGGAGAGTGAGACCATGGAGAGAGGTTGAGAGGGAAGCCATGGAAAGAGGTGGAGAGAGTGGGCCATGGACAGAGGTGGCAGTGAGTTCATGGAGAGAGCAAGGCCATAGACAGAGTTTGAGAGTGAGGCCATGGAGAGAAGTGGAGAGTGAGATCATGGAGAGAGTGAGGCCATAGACAGAGTTTGGGAGTGAAGCCATGGAGAGAAGTGGAGTGGAGAGTGAGGCCATGGAGAGAGGTGGAGAGTGAGGCCATGGAGAGAAGTGGAGAGTGAGGCCATAGAGAGAGGCAGAGGCCATAGAGTGAGTTTGAGAGTGAGGCCATGGAGTGAAGTGGAGAGTGAGATCATGGAGAGAGTTTAGGCCATAGAGAGAGGCAGAGGCCATAGAGTGAGTTTGAGAGTGAGGCCATGGAGATAAGTGCAGAGTGAGGCCACAGGGAGAGGTGTAGATTGAGGTCATGGGGAGAGGTGGAGAGTGATATCATGGGAAGAGGTGGAGAGTGAGGCCATGGAGAGAGGCAGAGGCCATAGAGTGAGTTTGAGAGTGAGGCCATGGAGAGAAGTGCAGAGTGAGACCATAGGGAGAGGTGTAGATTGAGGTCATGGGGAGAGGTGGAGAGTGATATCATGAGGAGAGGTGGAGAGTGAGGCCATGGAGATAGGCAGAGGCCATAGAGTGAGTTTGAGAGTGAGGCCATGGAGAGAAGTGCAGAGTGAGGTCATGGGGAGAAGTGCAGAGTGAGGTCATGGGGAGAGGTGGAGAGTGAGGTCATGGGGAGAGGTGGAGAGTGAGATCATGGGGAGAGGTGGAGAGTGAGGCCATGGGGAGAGGTGGAGAGTGAGGTCATGGGGAGAGGTGGAGAGTGAGGCCATGGGGAGAGGTGGAGAGTGAGGCCATGGGGAGAGGTGGAGAGTGAGATCATGGGGAGAGGTGGAGAGTGAGGCCATGGGGAGAGGTGGGAGAGTGAGGTCATGGGGAGAGGTGGAGAGTGAGATCATGGGGAGAGGTGGAGAGTGAGACCATAGAGAGAGGCAGAGGCCATAGAGTGAGTTTGAGAGTGAGGCCATGGAGTGAAGTGAAGAGAGAGTGAGATCATGGAGAGAGTTAGGCCATAGAGTGAGTTTGAGAGTGAGGCCATGGAGAGAAGTGCAGAGCGAGGCCATGGGGAGAGGTGTAGATTGAGGTCATGGGGAGAGGTGGAGAGTGAGATCATGGGGAGAGGTGGAGAGTGAGGGCATGGAGAGAAGTGCAGAGTGAGGCCATGGTGAGAGTGAGGCCATGGAGAGAAATGGAGAGTGAGGCCATGGAGAGAGGTGGAAAGTGAGACCATGGAGAGAAGTGGAGAGTGAGGCCATGGAGAGAGGTGGAGAGTGAGGCCATGGAGAGGAAGGCCATAGAGTTTGAGAGTGAGGCCATGGAGAGAAGTAAAGAGTGAGGCCATGGAGAGAGGTGGAGAGTGAGGCCACGGAGAGAAGTGGAGAGTGAGGCCATGGAGAGAGAGGTCATGGAGAGAGTTGGAGAGTGAGGCCATGGAGAGAGTGAGGTCACTGAGAAAATGGGAGAGTTAGGTCATGGTGAGAGGTAGAGAATGAGGTCATGGAGAGAGTGGAGAGTGAGGTCATGGAGCGAGTGAGGTCATGGAGAGAGATGGAGAGTGAGGTCATGGAGAGAGGTGGAGAGTGAGGCCACAGAGAGAGTGAGGGCATGGGAGAGAAGTGGAGAGTGAGGCCATGGACAAAGGTGGAGAGTGAGGCCACGGAGAGAGGTGGAGAGTGAGGCCATGGAGAGAGGTGGAGAGTGAGGCCAGTGAGGCCATGGAGAGAGGTGGAGAGTGAGGCCATGGAGAGAGGTGGAGAGTTAGGCCATGGAGAGAAGTGGAGAGTGAGGACATGAGAGAGTGAGATCATGGAGAGTGAGATGAGAGTGAGGTCACAGGGAGAGATGGAGAGTGAGGTCATGGAGAGGGGAGAGTGAGGTCATGGAGAGAGGTGGAGAGTGAGGTCATGGAGAGAGGTGGAGAGTGAGGTTGTGGGGAGAGATGGAGAGTGAGGTCATGGAGAGAGGTGGAGAATAAGGTCATTGAGAGAGATGGAGTGAGGTCATGGAGAGAAGTGGAGAATGAGGTCATGGGGAGAGTGGGTCATGGAGAGAGAGTGGAAAGTGAGGTGATGTGAGAGGTGAAGATTGAGGACATGGAGAGAGGCCGAGAGTGAGGTCATAGAGAGGTGAGAGAGTGAGGCCATGGAGACAGATGAGAGAGTGAGACCATAGAGAGAGGTGGAGAGTGAAGTCATGGAGAGAGCGAGGCCATGGACAGAGGTAGAGAGTGAGGCCATGGAGAGAGAGAGGATGAGAGTGAGGCCATGAAGTAAGTGAGGTCACTGAGAGATGTGGAGAGTGAGTGCTTGCAGACAGCAAGGAGGTGAAACAAACAACAGGCAACACCTGTGAATGCACTATGATATCATACAGAAACAGACAACACCTGTCAATGCACTATGATATCATACTGAAACAGACAACGTTTGTCAATGCACTATGATATCATACTGAAACAGACAACGTTTGTTAATGCACTATGCCTTTATACAGAAACAAACACACAACACTTGTCAATGCACTATTATTTCATACAAAAACAACAACAGACAACACTCGTCAATCCACTATGAAATTACACTGAAACAAACAGCAACATACAACACCTGTCAATGCACTATGATATCACACAGAAACAAACAACAACAGGGCAACACCTGCCAATGTACTATGATATCACACAGAAACAAACAACAACAGACAACACATGTCAATCCACTATGATATCACACAGAAACAAACAACAACAGACAACACCTGTCAATGCACTATATATCATACAAGAACAACAACAGACAACATTTGTCAATCCACTATGATATTACACAGAGAAACGAACAACAAAATACAACACCTGTCAATGCACTATGATATCACACAGAAACAAACAACAGCAGACAACACCTGTCAATGCACTATGATATCACACAGAAACAAACAACAGCAGACAACACCTGTCAATGCACTATGATATCATACAGAAACAAACAACAACAGACAACAACACCTGTCAATGCACTATGATATCATACAGAAACAAACAACAACAGACAACACCTGCCACTGCACTATGATATCACACAGAAACAAACAACAACAGACAACACCTGTCAATGCACTATGATATCACACAGAAACAAACAACAACAGACAACACCTGTGAATGCACTATGATATCATACAGAAACAACAACAATAGACAACACCTGTCAATGCACTATAATATCATACACAAGCAAACAACAACATACAACACCTGTAAATGCTCTATGATATCATACAGAAACAAACAACAGACAACACCTGTCAATGCACTATGATATCGTACAGAAACAAACAAACAGACAACACCTGTCACTGCACCATATCATACAGAAACCAACAACACAAACAACACCTGTCACTGCACCATGATATCATACAGAAACAAACAAACAACATACAACACTGTCACTGCACTATGATATCATACAGAAACAAACAACAGACAACACCATGTCACTGCACTATGATATCATACATGAAACAAACAACAACAGATATTACATATCAACACATTATGATGCCACAAATGAAACAAACAACAATAGATATTACATATCAACACATTACGATGTCACAAATGAAACAAACAACAAATAGACATTACATATCAACACATTACGATGTCACAAATGAAACAAACAACAACAGACATTACATATCATCGCACTATGCTGTCACAAATGAAACAAACACCAACAGACATTACATGTCAACGCACTATGTGTCACAAATGAAACAAAAACATAGACATTATGAGGTGACAACATTACATGTCAGTGTTCTATGATGTCACAAATGAAACAAACAATAGACATTACATATCAACACATTATGATGTCACAAATGAAACACAATGATGTCACAAATGACAAACAACTGGCATTACATGTCAACACATTATGATGTCACAAATGAAACAAACAACAGACATTACATGTCAACACATTATGATGTCACAAATGAAACAAACAACAGACATTACATGTCAACACATTATGATGTCACAAATGAAACAAACAACTGGCATTACATGTCAACACATTATGATGTCATAAATGAAACAAACAACAGGCATTACCTGTCAACACATTATGATGTCACAAATGAAACAACAACAGGCATTACATGTCAACACATTATGATGTCACAAGTGAAACAAACAACAGACATACATGTCATAAACAACAGACATTACATGTCAACACATTATGATGTCATAAATGAAACAAACAACAACAGTGCATATCACTAATAAAACAAATATGGTCAGCGCCATACAATTTTCATGCTTGTCTATGATGGCACTCACAAAACAAAACAACACCACAGATGCCTGTTGATGCACTATGACCTCACTCACAAAACAAACAACAACAGGCAATGCCTGTCAATGTCCCATGACCTCACTCAAAAAATTAAACAACAGATGCCTGTCAATGCGCTATGACCTCGCTAACAAGACAACCAAGAAGAATAGACAATGCTCATTAATGCACTCTAACGCACAAAGGAAACAAACAACAGACAATGCCTGTCAATGCATATGACCTCGCTCACGAAACACCCACCACCACCAGACACTGCCTGTCAATGCACTATGATGTCACTAACAAAACAACAGCACATTATGCCTGTCAGAGCACTACAGTGTCACTAATCACTGATCAATACTGATCCTTTCTTCAGTCCTGTAGCCTGCTCTGTCACCCACACAAATTGGCAAAGTCACTAACATGTCAATACTGATCCTTTCTTCAGTCCTGTGGCCTGTTCTATCACCCACATAAAATGGCAAAGTCACTGACATGTCAACACGTCAATACTGATCCTATATGATTAAACATTCCTGAACCTGTTCTATCACATAGTCATCCACACAAACTAGCAAAGTCACTAACATGTCAACACTGATCTTATATGCTGCTGACCACATTCCTGACACCTGTTCTGTCACTTAGTCATCCACACAAAAACTGGCAAAGTCACCAACATGTCAACACGTCAATACTGACTGATCTTACATGATTAAACATTCCTGACACCTGTCACATAGTCATCCACACAAACTGGCAAAGTCACCAACATTTCAACACGTCAATACTGATCCGATACGCTGACCACATTCCTAGACCTGTTCAGTCACAGTCATCCACACAAACTGGTGACAGGCGCACAACAACAGACACGAAGTGAAGACATCCAACAACTAGGCTGTTGCAACTCATCAATCAAGGTTCTCAACAGACAGACCTTTTCACATTAAGTGAAGACATCCAACAACTTGGCTGTTGCAACTCATCAATCAAGGTTCTCTCAACAGACAGACCCTTTTCACAAAATGAGTCTTGGCACCTTTCTATATTCTAAGCCTCACTTCTTTTTTTGTTTTCCTTTTTCTCAGGAGAGAGAAAAAAAAGCAATTACCCTTGTTATATTCCCACAGTACGAAAGTTATATCACTGTGATCAATGTAAAAAAACAAAACAGAAAAAAAATCAGATTGTGAAATTTACCAGGAACAAAGACTCATTCAATGGAAGCAGATCTGATGTATAAGAAACTGACAGCAATGCAGCAGTTCCTTATGTGAGAAGTAAGATCTGGGTGAGCAATGATGCAAAAAAAAACTTTTACCATTTTCTATGAGAGATCAAAACTGGGGAGGAGGTGGGAGAGTGTGGCAAATTGACAGGGGGAAAAGAACCTGAAAAAAAATGAGTCTTCTTTAAATTGGGAAAGTTTACTATATTAGTAAATCAGCTTGCTTTGTTACTAGCAGTGCTATTGATTAGTTGCAAAAACAAAGTCATCTTTTGGGCTTTCACCAGATAATCCATGCAGCAAGGCGGCCTGAATCCCACACAAACGTTGGCCCCCTCAATCACTGTTGATGCAGGTCAGCCTACACCTGTTCTCCCTCTTTGAAGACACTGCACGTAGTCCAGCCTTCTCCTTATATGGGCTGTGGGGACTGGGGTGGGGGTGGAGTGTATGGGTAGGTGGGTGATCAGGGAGATCAGGGACAGACAGGATGTTGAGAAGTCAGGGTTTAGGTGCTAAGCGCAGCCTACTTTTCTTTCTTCTCAACAATGAGGCCAAAAAAAAGAAGAAAAAATAGGTAGAAGAAAAGACAGACAGCTAGTACCCAAGAGTCGGGGTCACCCAGATCGTACCTCAGACAGACTGAGTGTTCTTGTGAGGATGCGGAGGAGAGGAAAGTCTGTTAAAGGCTGGAAGCTGCCGCAAACAATTACCTCCAATCTCCCCTGAACTACCACCTCCTCCACCACCACCACCGCCTCCAGCGCCTACACCAGCACTCACACCATACCGCTGGGTGCGGGGGCAGCCTGGGGGGCGATCGGGAGCGATGATGTTCGGGCGTGATGCGTCCTGCCACGCCTGACCGCTCCCCTGGCACTTTGAGGGAGTCCACCTCCATGGGAGGGTGGGAGGAGGAGGCCTGTGTGTGGGGGTGAGGGTGAGGGTGGGAAGTGGAGTGCATGGGGTGGGAGGCAGGAGACATGGCGTAGCTCTGGGAGGAGGCAGCGCTGTGGGGCGGCAGGGACTGCTGCTGTTGTTGCTGCTGCTGGCTGGCCAGGCGTTCCGCTTCCTGCCAGACACACACCACACTGTCAACCCTCTGTGGACAATTAACACACTGTCAACCCTCTGTGGACAAGAAACACACTGTCAACCCTCTGTGGACAATTAATACAATACTGTCAACCCTCTGTGGACAATTAACACACTGTCAACCTTCTGTGGACAATTAACACACTGTCAACCCTCTGTGGACAATTAACACACTGTCAACTCTCTGTGGACAATGAACACAATGTGAACCTTCTGTAGACAATTAACACACTGTCAACCCTCTGTGGACAATAAACAGAACACTGTCACCCTCTTTGGACCAATTAACACACTGTCAACCTTCTGTGGACAATTAACACACTGTCAACCTTCTGTGGACAATTAACACACTGTCAACTTTCTGTGGACAAATAACACACTGTCAACCTGTGGACAATAACACACTGTCAACCCTCTGTGGACAATTAACACACTGTCAACCCTCTGTGGGCAATGAACACAATGTCAACCTTCTGTGGACAAATAACACACTGTAAACCTGTGGACAATTAACACACTGCCAACCCTCTGTGGACAATTAACACACTGTCAACCCTCTGTGGACAATAAACACACTGTCAACCCTCTATGGACAATTAATACAACACTGTCAACCCTCTGTGGACAATAAAAACACTGTCAACCTTCTGTGGACAATTAACACACTGTCAACCCTCTGTGGACAATAAACACACTGTCAACCCTCTGTGGACAATAAACACACTGTCGACCCTCTGTGGTCAAGGCTTCTTGCTGCTGTCACACTTACATTCAAGGCTTGTTGCTGCTGCTGTCACACTTACATTCAAGGCTTGCTGCTGCGTCACACTTACATTCAAGGCTTGTTGCTGCCGTCACACTTACATTCAAGGCTTGTTGCTGCTGTCACACTTACATTCAAGGCTTGTTGCTGCCGTCACACTTACATTCAAGGCTTGTTACTGCTGTCACACTTGCATTCAAGGCTTTGTTGCTGCTGTCACACATTCAAGGCTTGTTGCTGCTGTCACACTTACATTCAAGAGTTGTTGCTGCTGCTGTCACACTTACATACAAAGCTTGCTGCTGTCATCACACTTACATTCAAGGCTTGCTGCTGCTGTCACACTTATATTCAAGACTTGCTGCTGCTGTCACACTTACATTCAAGGCTTGTTGCTGCTGACTTGCTGCTGCTGTCACACTTACATTCAAGGCTTGTTGCTGCTGTCACACTTACATTCAAGGCTTGTTGCTGCTGTCACACTTACATTCAAGGCTTGTTGCTGCCGTCACACTTACATTCAAGACTTGCTGCTGCCGTCACACTTACATTCAAGGCTTGCTGCTGTCATCACACTTACATTCAAGGCTTGTTGCTGCTGCCGTTACACTTACATTCAAGGCACTTGTGGCTTGCTGCTGTCACACTTACATTCAAGGCTTGTTGCTGCTGTCACACTTACATTCAAGACTTGCTGCTGTCACACTTACATTCAAGGCTTGTTGCTGCTGTCACACTAACATTCAAGGCTTGTTGCTGCTGTCACACTTACATTCAAGGCTTGTTGCTGCTGTCACACTTACATTCAAGGCTTGTTGCTGCTGCTGGTGCACTGCCCTCTTCCTCCAGTTCTGTGGCATGTGGTGGTGGGTGGATGGCTGGGGAGGGGGAAGCGTTAAGAGGACGCCCCCCTGCTGACCTCCTGGCTGGGCCGTGCTTGGGTAGGGGCGTGGGCGCTGCTGCAGGTCGGAGGAGGAGCCGACCATGGACTCCCAAGGTGGAGGGGTTGCCAGACATGGTGATGGGCGTGGAGGACTGGGAGTGGCCCTCAGTGTAGATGATGGGCTTGCTGTGGGTGGTCATACCTGACACACAGGGAACACAACATCCTTCAGCCCCCATAGACTGGGACACGGACACAGCGGGGTTCCCCAGCTACATACTTACCACATCTAATCCAACTCTATCGTCTCTCTGAAAACATCCCCAGCTACATACTTACCACATCTAATCCAACTCTATGGCCTCTCTGAAAACATCCCCAGCTACATACTTACCACATCTAATCCAACTCTATGGGCCTCTCTGAAACATCCCCAGCTACATACTTACTACATCTAATCCAACTCTATGGCCTCTCTGAAAACATCCCCAGCTACATACTTACCACATCTAATCCAACTCTATGGCCTCTGAAAACATCCCCAGCTACATACTTACCACATCTAATCCAACTCTATGGCCTCTCTGAAAACATCCCCAGCTACATACTTACCACATCTAATCCAACTCTATGGCCTTTCTGAAAACATCCCCAGCTACATTCTTACCACATCTAATCCAACTCTATCACCTCTCTCTGAAAATGCGAGGCAGCCAACAATAACGTCTTCCCCATTTCCTAGAACCCTTTATGGCACCCTACATCTCTTGTCCACTGCACCTTTCACCTGACAACCACTGCTCTGAAACATTCATAGAATTACTGGTCTTATTGTTCTAGGATAAAAACCATCAGTAACTTTTTTTTCAACAGCACGGAGAAGCGTACAAGGTGGAACAGAAACTGTTTTGTGATAGTGATGGTGCAGCATTTTTATGTTTCACACATAAAGAAATGGATGGAAGTGGAAGACATCACCCTAGATGAGGTAGTCTGCAGCCAAAGAAGGCATGATCAACTGACTTATGACTTCAAGAGACACAGAGATGAGGTAGTCTGCAGCCAAAGAAGGCATGATCAACTGACTTATGACTTCAAGAGACACATAGATGAGGTAGTCTGCAGCCAAAGAAGGCATGATCAACTGACTTATGACTTCAAGAGACACATGGATGAGGTAGTCTGCAGCCAAAGAAGGCATGATTAAGTACTTCTGACTTCGAGACACATGGATGAGGTAGTCCACAGCCAAAGAAGGCATGATCAACTGACTTATGACTTCATGAGACACATGGATGAGGTAGTCCACAGCCAAAGAAGGCATGATCAACTGACTTATGACTTCATGAGACACATGGATGAGGTAGTCCACAGCCAAAGAAGGCATGATCAACTGACTTCAGACTTCAAGTGACAATGTCAGTGACAAACGAAACAATGACCATGTTTTCCCACCTTAGCAGAAACAAACAAAAAAAAAAAAATGCAACATTTTGCCATCTACAGCAGCAGAAGGAAAGAGGAAAACAAAGCATAGCATTCTGCCAAGTGTTTCCCATCCCAGCAATCGGGGAAAGAAGAAAAAGTGTATTATTTTACCATCTCTTTCTATCCCAGCTACAGGAAAATGAAAACAAAGAGTATCACTTTACCATCTCTTTCCCATCCCAGCTACAGGAAAATGAAAACAAAGAGTATCACTTTACCACTCTTTCCCATCCCAGCTACAGGAAAACGAAAACAAAGAATATCATTTTACCATCTCTTTCCCATCCCAGCTACAGGAAAACAAAAACAAAGAGTATCACTTTACCATCTCTTTCCCATCCCAGCTACAGGAAAACGAAAACAAAGAATATCATTTTACCATCTCTTTCCCATCCAGCTACAGGAAAACGAAAACAAAGAGTATCACTTTACCATCTCTTTCCCATCCCAGCTACAGGAAAACGAAAACAAAGAATATCATTTTACCATCTCTTTCCATCCCAGCTACAGGAAAACGAAAACAAAGAGTATCACTTTACCATCTCTTTCCCATCCCAGCTACAGGAAAACGAAAACAAAGAATATCATTTTACCATCTCTTTCCAATCCCAGCTACAGGAAAACAAAAACAAAGCGTATCACTTTACCATCTCTTTCCAATCCCAGCTACAGGAAAACGAAAACAAAGAGTATCATTTTACCATCTCTTACTCATCCCCAGCTACAGGAAAATCATTCAGCAGACAAGGGAATGAACTGGGACCTGGTCACCTAGCAGACACAACAAGGGAAAGAACCATGACCTCATTACTCAGCAGAGAGGACAAGGGAAAGAACTGGGACCTGACCACTGAGCAGACAGGACAAGGCCTGACCTCACTACTCAGCAGACAAAGCCAGGGACTCACCAGGAGCGCTGGTACTGCCATCTGAGAGTCAGCAGATTTGGAAAGCCAGCTGGCTTCACTGGGGGGATCTCCACTCGCTCCGTCACCACCTCCTTGATTGGAGTGTGGCTGCTGTAGTCATTGATGATGATAGCATCGATGTGGTCGCCAAGCGTGATGATGCGGGTCGCCTTGTCATTGCTGCAGCAAAAATCAGCCGCATATGAGGTAGATCCGGCATCGTCACTTCAGCATTAATCATGTTAACTTTTTGTTGCATTAATTATGACATATCAGACGAACATAACATCTGTACATCAGAGAAAACCTGTATGTTATACCCCAAGATGAAGCAAAAATTGGTAGCACATCAGAGATCTACATAGCTGCTTCAGCCAAAGTTCAGGGACACTCCCTATATCTAAGACTTGGGAAGAATCAGTGACATTTAGCAGATCTACATCTCTATTTGAGGAACAATACCTATGTTTTCAAGACATGGCACGAGTCAGTGACACATCAGAGATCTACATCCTTACTTCAGGGACACCACTTAGTATCAATGACTCAGCAAGAATTAGTGACACATTAGGAGATCTACATCTTTACTTCAGGACATCACTTAATATCAATGACTCAGCAAGAATTAGTGACACATTAGGAGATCTACATCCTTACTTCAGGGACACCACTTAATATCAATGACTCAGCAAGAATTAGTGACACATTAGGAGATCTCCATCTTTACTTCAGGACACCACTTAACATCAATGACTCAGCAAGAATTTGTGATACATTAGGAGATCTGCATCTTTACTTCAGGAACAACCCCTATGTTAAAGACAGCATGTGTCATGGTGTCGGTGACACATTAGATCTACATCCTTACTTCGCGGAGAACCCCCTTTGTCAAAAATGAAGAGAAAAATCAGTGACATATTAGAGATGTAGATCTTTACTTCATTAACAAAACAGATTTTTGACTTCAGCTCTTCTGTAATGTTCCTCCATTAACTCCTATGTTAAAGATGAAGCAAGAATCAGTGACCATTCCTATGTTAAAGATATCTACATCTTTACTTCTTCAGGGACAACCCCTGTGCTAAAGACATGGAAATTATCAGTGATATATCAGACATCTTATGTTTTTACTTCAGGGACAACCCTTCGTTAAAGATGGAGCTAGAGTTAGTGTCCCATCAGGCAGATTTCACAGCCTTCTGTCAGGGTTAACCCCTACAGCTACAATTCATGACATATCAGATACATCTACTATCTGTACTTCAAACACAACCACTATACTGAGACATGGCACAAATTAATTTATGGGTTGATTAGGTCTGTCTGACACCTCATTAAACATTGTAACATGAATCAATAACCTGTAAGACAGACCGAGGATCTTCTCTCTGCATCAACCCTTAAGTTCAAACATTGTTGCAGGGTATCTCTTTCTCCCATGATGATATAATAGCATGCCCACAACTCCAAATGAATGGTGCTTACAGCAGATCGCCTCCCAGAGGTGCAAACACTCAGCACACAAACTCAACAAGAAGATGTCCCTCTATAATAGGTCATTGGTTCTTCTCAAAATGAAAGATCTTGATCCTCTTGTATTCAGATTCTCTGAGGCCAAACTCCCCCTAGTTTTTCTGATTCTTTTGGCGAGTTTAGCCTTAAAAATGGGTATGCATGGTTCATGCTTCACTACAACCAAGAATAAACCTCTAGAGCTACGAAATTCAGCATGTATGGTCGCAAGGCTTTGTTCTATACTGTGAGCAAATTTGTGTGTGTCTCGAGGTGAAAGGTCATGTCACTGTCACCAAAATGTCACCGAATGTGTCACATGCGATGGTGACAATTCTAATACAGCACACCAACATGTAGTTTATCATGCACATGCACGTTAGCATTGTAAAATGAAAGCTGCGGCCTACCTGAGATGATCTGTCTTCTGTCTGCCAGTTAAGTTCACACAGGTAATCCACAGAATGTCACACAACTAGCGTCAATTGTCACTACTGAAGATTTACTGTAAGTACTTTCAAGCACACTTCCACATTGTTTTTCTGTCACTGTTCTAAGCACTTTATACATATCCATATGTATTCACACAATGTGCAGCTGTACAGTGAGGATGGAAAGTAGAGTGTCACTGCCAAGTGTCACCGAAGCACTGATGTCACCTTAAACTACAGGTAAGCACATATACACTTACACACACACACACAAACTAGCAAACTGTCCTACTGTTGAGCCACATTCTGTGCATGGTTGTCACGGAAACAGTCATTTTTATAAAATCAACAAACTAGGCAAAGTTCCCCGAGGAAGAACTTGTGAGTTGACTTTAACGTGGTATGGCCCTTTGCAGTCGGCTGGGCTATAAGCAACATTACCTTTCCTTACTGAGGAAGAAGGAAAGACAGAGACTGGGGAAAAAACAGAATATATCCGCACACAAAAACATAGAGGTTTGAGGACCCACACACACAAAAAGAAGAAGATGAAGAAAACATGTTAGACGACAAGGTAAAAACCAGCAGACCTACCTGTCACTGCTGCCGTTACTGCCACTGCCATCATTGCCAGTGGAAGGGGCCGACGACACAGAGGAAGATGAGTGGGGCACATCCTGTGAAGGTCGTGACCCCCCTCCCACCTGCCCTGACCCTGAGGAGGGAGGGAGGCATAGTGGAGGAAGTGGGGGTGGGGTCAGCCTCCCCTGCTGCTCCTCCTCCTCCTCCCCCCCCCCGGTAATACTTCCAGTGGCTCTTATACTTGGGCATGCCCGACCGTGACTCTGAGTGGGAGAGGGACGGAGACGGAGACTCTGCAAACAACACATCAGGTCTGACCAGGACTCAGCCAGCAGCCAAGGGCTTCACCAACAAGACTTTTCTTCATGAACCACCTCAGTGTGAAGGATCTCTGAACCTAGCTGCTGTTACCCATCAAGGAAAATTGTATAGTGCTGATGTCAATGTGCTGTCAGTCATCTCTCAGTTTTTCTATCTCCCATTGTAGCACGCAAGTGTGTGTGTGTGTGTGTGTGTGTGTGTGTGTGTGTGTGTAAGTATGTGTCTATAGATGAGTAGCAGTATTTCAAGCAGCACAAAGCATTATGCAAAATAAAAAAACAGGTAACTGCAGCTTAACTGTTAATTATGTATGAGAAGGCACATGGACATTTCATGCTCATTATGACATTTATTTGAAAATTTAACAAGACTTACCTGGAAGTTGAAGTTTAATGGAGGTTATTTCGAGGATGCTGTTGCTGGAGGATATAACTGTGCGTGCCCCAGACTTCAGCTACGTGTGTTCCCAAAAAATATACTCGGAAGGGAGGGTTCAATGGAAGCACCTCAAGTTAATGATGGGTGGGCACAGGTATACCTCTACCCAACAGCATCCTCGAAATAATGTCCATTAGACTTCAACTTCCAGGTAAGTCTTGTTTAATTTTCAAATTATTCCTCATCTGCTGATTGGTCAGATGTATACATGTGGAGATTTTAGCGTCAGGGATCACGTTATTCCTTAACATGTGAGGCTCCAAAAGGCAATCAGCTCATAATGTGAATTACTTCCCTTTGCCTACAAATGTGTCCCAATGCAGACAGAAAAACTTTTTAGTCTTCATAAAACCACCATTTTTGTCTTCATTCTGTTTAATGATCCAGTGGTAGAATCTTGAAAAAGCGTTCCCATTTGACCATCCTCCTGCTTGAAAGATGCTGTCTATTGGCACACTTCTGCTTATGAAAGTCATAGCAGCCTGAGTGCTGTGAGCTGAGTACTTCGATATGTCAATTCCAGCCATAACCAGCACATCTTTCATCCAACGAGAAATGGCGTCTCTTTTCACAGGTGCAAAAGGCTTTATGCAACTGATAAAAAGTATTTCCCACTTTGAACGTGGGCAGCCTTTTTTAAAATACTGTTGATGGTGGTGAACAAGACACAATCTCTTGTTTTTCAAAACAAGGTATGACTAAAGGCTTAAAGTGAGTCCCTGGTTTGGTTTGTTTTAAAAGAGAGCTATAAACAAGTACATATCTAAACTCGCAGATTTTTACATCATCACAGTGAGACTATAAAGAGTCTGTCCTCTCTGACCAGAGAGTAAAGCGAGTAACATAAGTGTTACGAGTGTGCATTTCAGAAAGCTGAGCTGTTCCGCATCGGCCCACTGTGCAAAGCCCCCCTGGCCGAAATTGAATTTGAGCATTTTTGAAGAGCCTTTCGTGGCCTCTTGTGATGGGCAAATTACCATGTGGCATGCAAAGAAACTAAACTAAAAATGTCTTATTTACCATGCAGCATGCAAAGAAATCACACCAAAAAAAAACACTTTTCTCCATTTTCTTCATGTACAGCAGTGCCTTGCTTCAAAAGTTCAACAATTCAGTCTTCACAAACTGAGTCCCAGTAATGTTCAGGTGTATGTATCTACTAAATGATGCTGTTCAGTGCATATATCTACTAAATGATGAATCAACCTCAGACTTGTTCAAAGTCAAATACTGACATCAGTCTAGTATTGTATGTAGTCAATACTCACTCCACTTTCTTGTATGTGTACTGCAGTGCTTTGTTCAACTGTTCAGACTTCACAAACTGAGCCCCATGAACTGGTAGTTCCTCTACTACTACCCTCAAACTTTTTCAAAGTCAAATTAATGGAACAGTTCATACTTATCATAGTCAACACTTACTATCTCTTCACACAGCATGGTTAGACAACAGGGGACAAAGAAGGCCGCTAATTGATCCTTTGTCAAACGTCTTGCCACAATTTAAGATGTGTGATATGCACAACATTTTGCCAATCGTGGACTCTTCTGAAGCATTGGACTCTTGTGAAACATGCAGAAAATGGCTGCGAAATTGCGTTCACATATTGATGCGCCTGCCTCAGCAATAGTTTCATAAAGCATGTGGAAATAACCTCATAACTGTGGGCGACACTGCCTTGAAAATAGTATGATGAAAACCTGGACTGGAAATACTGGATACGGAACGGTAATGGACTTGGAGTGATCAAGTCCTTCACAATTTTTTTTTCTCGGCGGGATTTTCTTTTTCTTGGACCCGTTTTCTTTTTCTCGGAAGTCACTTTGAGAAATCTCGGGCATCCTCAGAGAGTTCCCCAGCCTGTAACATATCAACGACTGTGTCTACATCCCATGTGTCACAGTACTTTGGAAGTGATGGTCTATTGCTTGCATACCTTTGACAATTTTATGGACTACATGATGCTGACTTACTGTTTCTGCATTATCAGGACAAAGGTATGCTGAAACTGCACCCCTAGCTAGGTTAACTGTATTATAGCTAGCACCTGCAGCATACAGTTCTGCCAAAAAAATTGCCACATGCACATGAGAACAAGAAGTGATTTCAATTTTCTGCTACAAATTTCAGCCATTTTTTAATGTAGATATTGTAAGACTTATAGGAGCTGGGTCTCCATGAATCCAAGATCTGAGTGACCGAATCTTTTGATAAACCTGAAGTTAAAAAATTTTTGTTGAGATCTTGCAGACAAGCAGGCTTAGCCGACGTTTCTGAATGCCAGGATGAACTGCTCTGAGGTCACTGGGTAGGTGAAGAATGTAATTTCTAGCAGAGAAGATGTTGAAGAACAGCGAACAACGGTTGTGTCAGCCAGTTGGATACCACAATTATCACTCTGCATGGTCTCTCCAGATCTTCTGCAGCACCCGTCCTATGATGTTGAAAGGTGGAAATGCATACCACTGTAAATGCTCCCCAGAGATGGAAAAAGCATCAACTGCTTCAGCTTCTAGATCCTGGCTGTATGAAATGCATCGACGCATTTGAAAGTTCAACCTGGAAGCAAAGAGATCAATATCTGGAGAAGTCCTGCAGGACGCGCATGCTGTTCGTCCTCCACATGTATACGTCTGACCAATCATCAGACAAGGAATAATCATAATTAACAAATGAACACAGAAATGACTACTCACATGAGAAGCTTGAAAAACTGTCAAACTACCTTTTTTTTTCTTTTCATGTTAAATATGGGTTTGAACGGACTTCTGTGCAGCAGTGTAGAAAGTGTGAAAAAGATTGTGCTGTGTGCAGATGGCTCAATCTAAAGCCACTTGGAATGAAACCAGAAACAAATAATGACACAAAGCAAATGAAGACAGGCACTTGCAGTCTATATTCTTCATCTTGTAATCAGTCCTGCCCAGCCTTCAGTTAGTCTTACCAGCCCTCAATCAGCCCTGTCCAGCCTTCGATCAGTCTTACCAGCCCTCAATCAGTCTTGTCCAGCCTTCAATCAGCCCTGTCCAGCCTTCAATCAGCCCTGTCCAGCCTTCAATCAGTCTTGTCCAGCCTTCAATCAGCCCTGTCCAGCCTTCAATCAGTCTTGTCCAGCCTTCAATCTGTCCAGCCTTCAATCAGCCCTGTCCAGCCTTCAATCTGTCCAGCCTTCAATCAGTCTTGTCCAGCCTTCAATCTGTCCAGCCTTCAATCAGTCCTGTCCAGCCTTCAGTCTCACCCAGCCTTCAATCAGTCTTGTCCAGCCTTCAATCAGTCCTGTCCAGCCTTCAATCTGTCCAGCCTTCAATCAGCCCTGTCCAGCCTTCAATCAGTCCTGTCCAGCCTTCAATCAGTCCTACCCAGCCCTCAATCTGTCCTACCCAGCCTTCAATCAGTCTCACCCAGCCCTCAATTTGTCCTGTCCAACCATCAATCAGTCCTGTCCAGCCGTCAATCAATCTCACCCCAGCCTTCAATCAGTCCTACCCAGCCCTCATCTGTCCAGCCTTCAATCAGTCCTACCCAGCCCCTCAATCTGTCCAGCCTTCAATCAGTCCTACCCAGCCTTCAATCAGTCCTACCCTAGCCTTCAATCAGTCCTACCCAGCCCTCAATCTGTCCAGCCTTCCTACCCAGCCTTCAATCAGTCCTCCCCAGCCTTCAATCAGTCCTACCCAGCCCTCAATCAGTTCTGTCCAGCCTTCAATCAGTCCTACCCAGCCTTCAATCAGTCCTACCCAGCCCTCAATCAGTTCTGTCCAGACTTCAATCAGTCCTACCCCATCTTCAATCTGTCCAGCCTTCTATGAGTCCTACCCAGCCTTCAATCAGTCCTGCCCAGCCCTCAATCAGCCCTACCCAGCCCTCAATCAGCCCTGTCCAGCCTTCAATCAGTCTCAGGCAGCCCTTAATCAGCCCTCTCCAGCCCTCAATCAGCCCTACCCAGCCTCAATCAGCCCTGTCCAGCCTTCAATCAGTCTCAGGCAGCCCTCAATCAGTCTCAGGCAGCCCTCAATCAGTCTCAGGCAGCCCTCAATCAGCAGCCCTCAATCAGTCAATCAGGCAGGCAGCCCTCAATCCCCTCAATCAGCCCTGTCCAGCCCTCAATCAGTCTCAGGCAGCCCTCAATCAGTCCTACCCAGCCCTCAATCAGCCCTGTCCAGCCTTCAATCAGTCTCAGGCAGCCCTCAATCAGCCCTGTCCAGCCTTCAATCAGTCTCAGGCAACCCTCAATCAGCCCTGTCCAGCCCTCAATCAGTCTCAGGCAGCCCTCAATCAGTCCTACCCAGCCCTCAATCAGCCCTGTCCAGCCTTCAATCAGTCTCAGGCAGCCCTCAATCAGCCCTGTCCAGCCTTCAATCTGTCTCAGGCAACCCTCAATCAGTCTCAGGCAGCCCTCAATCAGTCCTACCCAGCCTCTGACTGACCACCAACCTGAAGTGTGGGTGGGAGTCTTGCTGGGGTCCACCCCGGATCGGGACGAAGGGGAACTACTGCCAATGGTCTTCACTCCTCCCCCACCTCTCTCACTACCACCTCCACCACCTCCTCCGCCCCCCCACTGCACTACCTCCTCCCCCACTGCCTGCGGAACCCCCGCTCAGACCCGGACACAGTGGAGGAGGCAGCATTGGCACTGTCGGGTGGGGTGTTGTTGATCTGGTGGATGATGATGGCGTCAATGAGGGTGGCGGCGGTGAGGGAGCGGGCGCTGGGGGACTGGCTGGTGGTGCTGGTGGCAAGCTCCGCAGGCTGGCTGTTGTCCTTCTGAAATGCCTTCAGGATCACTGCCGACCCGTGGAGCTCCGCTAGATCACGGATGTGGTGCCGGTCTGTGAACTGGCGCTGCTGCTGCTGCTGCCCCCCCCGTCACTGGAGGACAGGTCTACACTGGGGCCTGCCAGGAAGGAGAAGAGGGTGAGTGTCTTTGGAAGGAAACTCAACTTGGCTCTTTGATGGAATCTCTACAGCCACACAGGTTTCAGGCCTTTCACCCCTGTCTGTTCACACACATGGAATACTGGTGAACTTGCATGTGTATACACACACACACACACACACACACACACACACACACACACACACACCCCATGATTATCACATCAAATGCTAACTGAGCTTGAGACCATACTGAAGTGAATACTGCCTTCTCTGACACTTTGGTTTACACAGCAGTACACATGAACACTGATTTCTGTGCTCATTTTTGTTTACAGTGGTGCACATGAACACTGCCTTCTGTGTTCACTTTGGTTTACACAGCAGTACACATGAACACTGACTTCTGTGCTCACTTTGGTTTATGGCTGAACATATGAACATCTCTCACTTTGGTTTACAGCAGTACACATGAACACTGCCTTCTGTGTTCACTTTGGTTTACAGCTGTACACATGAACACTGCCGTCTGTGTTCACTTTGGTTTACAGCAATACACATGAACCCTGCCCTCAGTGTTCACTTTGGTTTACAGCAGTACACATGAACACTGCCTTCTGTGTTCACTTTGGTTTACACAGCAGTACGCATGAACACTGCCGTGTGCGTTCACTTTGGTTTACAGTGGTACATATGAACACTGCCTTCTGTGTTCACTTTGGTTTACAGCGGTACGCATGAACATTGCCTTCTGTGTTAACTTTGGTTTACAGCAGTACACATGAACAATGCCTTCTGTGTTCACTTTGGTTTACAGCGGTACACATGAACACTGCCTTTCGTGTTCACTTTGGTTTACAGCAGTACACATAAACACTGCCTTCTGAGTTCACTTTAGTTGTACACATGAACATCTCTCACTTTGGTTTGCAGGACTATACATGCACACTGCCTTCTGTTACTGAAATGTTCACTACCAATGCATGCTAGACTATGAAAAATATCTAACTTCCCGGAAGCAAAATGAGGATCAGTGTCTGCTACTCCATGTTTTTCATACACAATAATTAGTATATGATCTTCCGGCATGAAGACAACCTCCACAGATAGCTAAAGCCCAGAAAGTTTATTCACCTAATGAATTCCCCCCCCCCCCCCCCCCCCCCCCCCCCCCCCCCAGCACTCCCACACTCACGGCTGGCACTGACCTGCCTCTCGACTTGTCGCCAGCGACGGAGGAACTGCTGGCGGCAGAGCTGGGTCGATGGTCAGTGCGACTGTCCGGTGGTCCCCCCGACATGTAGCTGCTGCTGGCTTCTGCCATGGGCCCCCCTCTTCTTCCCCCGGGCTCTGGCTCTTCGCGCAGGTCCACCACCTCATGGTGCTGTCACACAGTGCACACTTTTCACTTTACAGAAAAACCACTATCCCCACAGCACAGGTCCTTTTTCTCCTGTCCCAAGGGAAACCACTATCCCTACGGCACACGTCCTTTTTCTCCTGTCCTTAAGGAAACCACTATCCCTACAGCACAGGTCCTTTTTCTCCTGTCCCTTAGGGAACCACTATCCCTACAGCACGTCCTTTTTCTTCTGTCCCTAGGGGAAACAAATATCCCTACAGCACAGGTCCTTTTTTCTCTGTCCCTAGGAAACCACTATCCCTACAGCACAGGTCCTTTTTCTCCTGTCTCTAAGGAAACCACTATCCCTATAGCACAGGTCCCTTTTCTTCTCTCCCAAGGGAAACTACTATCCCTACAGCACAGGTCTTTTTTCTTCTGTCCCAAAGAAAACGACTATCCCTACAGCACAGGTCCTTTTTCTTCTGTCCCCCTACGGAAACCACTATCCCTACAGCCCACGTCCTTTTCCTTCTGTCCATAGGGAAACCACTATCCCTACAGCACAGGTCCTTTTTATCCTGTCCCTACGGAAACCACTATCCCTACAGCACAGGTCCTTTTTCTTCTCTCCCGAGGGAAACCATTATCCCTACAGCACAGGTCCTTTTCCTTCTGTCCCGAGGGAAACCACTATCCCTACAGCACAGGTCCTTTTTCCTTCTGTCCTGAGGGAAACCACTATCCCTACAGCACAGGTCCTTTTTCTCATGTCTCAAGGGAAACCACTATCCCTACAGCACAGGTCCTTTTTTCTTCTTGTCCCTAGGGAAACCACTATCCCTACAGCACAGGTCCTTTTTCTCCTGTCCCTTGAGAAACCACTATCCCTACAGCACACGTCCTTTTTTCTTCTCTCCCAAGGGAAACCACTATCCCTACAGCACAGGTCCTTTTTCTCCTGTCCCGAGGGAAACCATTATCCCTACAGCACAGGTCCTTTTCCTTCTGTCCCTAGGGAAACCACTATCTTTACAGCACAGGTCCTTTTTATCCTGTCCCTACGGAAACCACTATCCCTACAGCACAGGTCCTTTTTCTTCTCTCCCAAGGGAAACCACTATCCCTACAGCACAGGTCCTTTTTCTCCTGTCCCTACGGAAACCACTATCCCTACAGCACAGGTCCTTTTTCTTCTCTCCCCCGAGGGAAACCATTATCCCTACAGCACAGGTCCTTTTCCTTCTGTCCCGAGGGAAACCACTATCCCTACAGCACAGGTCCTTTTCCTTCTGTCCTGAGGGAAACCACTATCCCTACAGCACAGGTCCTTTTTCTCATGTCTCAAGGGAAACCACTATCCCTATGGCACAGGTCCTTTTCCTTTTGTCCCTAGGGAAACCACTATCCCTACAGCACAGGTCCTTTTTCTCCTGTCCCTTGAGAAAACCACTATCCCTACAGCACAGGTCCTTTTTCTTCTCTCCCAAGGGAAACCACTATCCCTACAGCACAGGTCCTTTTTCTCCCTGTCCCGAGGGAAACCATTATCCCTACAGCACAGGTCCTTTTCCTTCTGTCCCTAGGGAAACCACTATCTCTACAGCACAGGTCCTTTTTTCTCCTGTCCCAAGGAAAACCACTATCCCTACAGCACAGGTCCTTTTCTTTTATTTCTCTCCTAAGGGAAACCAATATCCCTACAGCACAGGTCTTTTTCTCCTGTCCCGAGGGAACCACTATCCCTACAGCACACGTCCTTTTCACCTGTCCCTAAGGGGAACCACTATCCCTACAGCACACGTCCTTTTTCTTCTCTCCCAAGGGAAACCACTATCCCTACAGCACACGTCCTTTTTCTCCTGTCCCGAGGGAAACCACTATCCCTACAGCACAGGTCCTTTTTCTTTCTCTCCCAAGGGAAACCACTATCCCTACAGCACACGTCCTTTTTCTCCTGTCCCTAGGGAAACCACTATCCCCACAGCACAGGTCCTTTTTCTCCTGTCCCCTAGGAAAAACCACCCTACAGCACACATCCTTTTTCTTCTATCCCAAGGGAAACCACTATCCCTACAGCACACGTCCTTTTTCCTTCTCTCTCTAGGGGAACCACTATCCCTACAGCACAGGTCTTTTTTCCTTCTCTCTTGAGGGGAACCACTACCACTATCACTACAGCACAGGTCTTTTTCCTTCTCTCTTAAGGGGAACCACTGCCACTTCACTACAGCACAGGTCTTTTTCCTTCCTCTCTTAAGGGGAACCACTACCACTACAGCACAGGTCTTTTTCCCTCTCTCTTAAGGGAACCACTACCACTATCACTACAGCACAGGCCTTTTTTCTTCTCTTCACGGGAAACCACTAACCCTACAGCACAGGTCTTTTTTCTTCTCTCTTAAGGGGAACCACTACCACTATAACTTCAGCACAGGTCTTTTTCCTTCTCTCTTAAGGGGGAACCACTACCACTTCACTACAGCACAGGTCTTTTTCCTTCTCTCTTAACTCTCTCGACAAGCGCGCGCCCACTAGCGCCTGACCTGAAATCACACCAAAAGGCAAAGGCTGCCAGCGCCCGGTAAAACACGTGGCAACAATGGGCGCCGCCATGTTTCTCGTAGAAGAGGAAGTCTCGCGAGAACGTGACTTCCTTCTTCCTGTAGCAATTTACTTCCATTTGCAAAAAAAACCGTGAGTCGATACGTGCTATGGTTCTCGAGTTATGAATTTTAAAGTTTTGTGGTCGAAATGCCGTTTTTCACCATGGCTAACCTTGATTTCTGCCGTCCTACAGTGACTGAATGAGATTTAGTGATGAAGATACTGTGATTTGTAGGATTTACGGCATAAGACTTAGTGAAAGTGCTGGGTGATGAAGCTTAGAGTGACCTAGATTTCGACTGGGATGAGATTTCGAGATATGAAGAACAACGATTCAGAAGAAAGTTCTGAAGAGAGATTTTTTTTTTTCCCCCCCCCGAGTAGCTCATGTGACATTCTTCAAACTTAAGATATAGCAACATATATAGTCGTAGGAATTTTTAAAATTATTTTCATTTCATTATTTCCTTTCCTGTCTTTTAAATCAATTTTTAAATTGGGAAACCATGTTCAAATTACGGAGTTACTTACCTTGCCGATGGTTTTCGGCGTAACTAAGCTCGGGTAAGTGCATACTGAAGAGGGTCAAGGGGAACCACCACTATCCCTACAGCACAGGTCTTTTTTCTTCTCTCTAAAGGGGAACCACCACATTATCACTACAGCACAGGTCTTTTTTTTCTCTCCCAAGGGAAACCACTATCTAATCACTACAGCACAGGTCTTTTTTCTTCTCTCCCAAGGGAAACCACTACCACTTCTTTTTCTTCTCTCCCACGGGGAACCACTATTACCATAGCACCTGTCCAATTTCCTCTCTATGAACTCTCTTGACAAGCAAGCGCCCGCTAACATCCAACTGGAAATCACACTGCCGAAAGGCTGAGCGTCTGCCAGCACCCAGTAAATCACGTGGCAACAATGGGTGCCGGCATGTTTCTCATAGAAAAGGAAGTCTCACACGAACGTGACTTCCTTTTTCCTTTCACAATCCACTTCCGTGTGCAACAAACCGCAACTCGATACGTGCTTCCTGAGTTGTAATTTTTTAGTTTTGGTGGTCGAAGTGCCGTTTTTCACCATGGCTAACCTTCATTTCTTCTTGCATTCTATCATGGGATTTAGTGATGAAGATGAGCTGATTTGTAGGATTTACAGCATAAGACTTGGTGAAAAGTGCAGGGTAATGAAGCTGAGAGTGACCTAGATTTCGATTGGGATGATGTTATAGATATGATGATAACAACAATTCATAATAATTCTGAAGATTTTTTTCCCCGAATAAATTGCTCATGTGACATTCTTCAAACTTATCATATAGCAACATATACAGTCATAGGAATTTTAAAAAATTGTTTTCATTTCATTATTTCCTTTCCTCTCTTTTAAATTAAGTTTTCAATTAGGGTAACCATGTTCAATTTACAGAGTTACTTCTCTTGCTGTAGGTTTTCAGCATAAACAAGCACACGTAAGTGCATACTGAAGAAGGTTAACCCTCTTGACCATCGAGAGCGCCCGCTAGCGCCCGGAAATCACACAGCCAAAACGCTGAGTGCCCGCCAGCGCCCGGTAAAAACATGTGGCAACAATGGCGCCGCCATGTTTCTCGTAGAAAAGGAAGTCTCGCGAGAACGTGACTTCCTTCTTCCTGTAGCCATTTACTTCCGTTTTGCAAAAAACCGTGAGTCGATACATGCCGTGGTTCTCGAGTTTCGAATTTTTAAAGTTTTTTGAGGTCGAAATGCCGTTTTTCACCGTGGCTAACCTTGAGTTCTGCCGTTCTATAATGAGATTTAGTGATGGAGATACTGTGTTTTGTAGGATTTACGGCATAAGACTTAGTGAAAGTGCTGGGTAATGAAGCTTAGAGTGACCTAGATTTCGACTGGGATGAAGTTCCAGGTATGATGAACAACAATTCGGAAGAAAGTTCTGAGAAGAAGATTTTTTTTATTTCCCGAGTAAATGGCTCATGTGACATTCTTCAAACTTACGATATAGCAACATATATATTCGTAGAATTTTTTTTTAATTATTTTCATTTTGTTATTTCCTTTCCTCTCTTTTAAATTAATTTTTTAATTGGGTACCATGTTCAAATTACGGAGTTACTTACCTTGCCCGCTATAACTATCATTATGCACAGGTGTCTTTTTTTTTTCTCTCTCCCTTCCTCTCTATCTATCCATCACCAAAGAGGCCACAAGGCACATACCCTCTGCTCCATCTCAGCTGCCATCACCCGTCTAGCCTGCTGCTGTTGCTGCTGCTGCTGATGTTGTTGTTGATGCTGTTGCTGCTGCTGATGGTGGTGATGTTGCTGCTGCTGATGGTGTTGATGTGATGGCTGCTGCTGCTGCTGTGAATGTTCCCAAGCTGAGCGGGAGGCCGCCACCCTTTCCTGTGACAGCAACAAACACCTTTAGACAACTGTCACAGTGCTGTCAGCAGTATGCTGATATCACTGGGCTGTCAACAGTATACAGACATCACTGGGCTGTCAACAGCATACAGACATCACAGGGCTGTCAACAGTATACAGAAAATAAAGTGCTGTCAACAGTATACAGACATCACTGCGCTGTCAACAGCATACAGACATCACAGGGCTGTCAACAGTATACAGAAAATAAGTGCTGTCAACAATATACAGACATCACTGCGCTGTCAACAGTATACAGACATCATAGGGCTGTCAACAGTATACAGACAATACATTGCTGTCAACAGTATACAGACATCACTGCACTGTTGACAGTATACAGACAATACAGTGCTGTCAACAGTATACAGACGATACAGAGCTGTCAACAGTCTGCAGACGATACAGTGCTGTCAACAGTTTACAGACGTCACGGTGCTGTCAATAGTGTACAGACGATACAGTGCTGTCAACAGTTTATAGACATCACAGTGCTGTCAACAGTATACAGACAATACAGTGCTGTCAACAGTTTACATATGTCACAGTGCTGTCGACAGTATACAGACAATACAGTGCTGTCAACAGACTACTGACTTCACAGTGCTGTCAACAGTTTACAGACATCACAGTGCTGTCAACAGTATACAGACTATGCAGTGCTGTCAACAGTCTACTGACTTCACAGTGCTGTCAACAGTTTACAGATTTCACAGTGCTGTCAACAGTTTACAGATTTCACAGTGCTGTCAACAGTATACAGACGATACAGTGCTGTCAACAGTCTGCTGACTTCACAGTGCTGTCAACAGTATACAGACGATACAGTGCTGTCAACAGTCTGCTGACTTCACTATGCTGTCAACAGTATGCAGACAATACAGTGCTGTCAACAGTATACAGATGTCAGTGTTGTCAACAGTGTACAGATGATATAGTGCTGTCAACAGTATACAGACCCCACAGTGTTGTCAAAAGTATACAGATGTCACAGGCCCATGTCAACATGGAAACAGACAAATAGTCCACAATTCGCACACTTCATTAAAAACTAAATTTTGCACTATTTTCATAATTTTTTTTTTTTTTTACTATACTTTCATGTAATTATTTTTCATGGATACATATTTCAATAAAACACATTAATTAACCAGGTCCACCTGACTGTTGAACCATTTACAAACTGGCCCTAAACCAGTGCTGTTAAAAAGTTCTCTGATCAAACAGAAATGCCCTTGTCCTTACAGACCTATACATGGTTTTCGTTTCTTGGATTTACCCTCTACAAAGCCACAAAACTCTCAGTCTCTTCGACCTCATGTCCACTTACAAAATATGAATTGTGCCAGTGTCCATCACAGATGAAAAAAAAAAGTGACAGTAAACAGGGCATGTGTGCCTTGTCTATCTGGAGAAAAGGTTCTTGTTTAACCCAATGCTTGCCGGATCGACCAACTGAAAGCTTTAGTCTGAATAACAGATCAACAGAGATTGACCATGCGATAGTAGGTCAGTTTGGACTAATTTCACTTTCTCCTCCCCACATGCACTTCGGACATTGACCCAGATTTATTAGTAGCTCTGTGCTGTCTCATTATGTGGAAAACTAAAAGACCATTTGTAGATGGTAGCTGTGCTGTGTCATTATGTGGAAAACTAGAGGATCATTTGTAGATTTTAGAATTTGTGAATAAACAGAACAAAATAACAAACTTGACAAATCTGGCATCATCTATAGAATAGACTGCCATGACTGCAACCAACACTATGTCGGAGAAACAGAATGTCCCCTCCAAAAGAGACTTGCAGAACACAAGAGGGACTTTTCACCTGTCGGAGCACACCTGCACTCCGAGCAACACCAATTTGACACAGACAACGTCAACATCCTGGACAGAGAAATCAAGTGATTCCAGCCAGGGGTCAAGGAGGCCATCTACATCGCAGCCACCACCCCCCCCACTCAACAGGGACCGGGGCCGCTTCACCTTGCCCCCGGTGTACGCTTCACTGATTTGGTCATGTGACCTGGGTATGTCCCATGGTCGCGAGATCTGAATCCACTTCACTCGGTCAGCATCAGCATCGTTGAGGAAGATGGCCAGAAGGCTGTCGAAAGCTACGAGTGAGTAGTGCATTTTCTTCTGTTGGGGAGACTAGGTTTAATTCTAGGTATCAATATGAATAAACAGGGGACAGATTTTTTTTCACTTATTCGTTTAATTGTTTAACAATAGTATCTAAGTACAGTTTCTATGACAAAAGTATGAGAACTGATTATATGTTATATGAAAATAATTCAGCAGTGTTTTTAAGTGAAAACAAGACTGATTGACTGTATCTGGGATCTTGACTGTATCTGGGATCTTCTTCTGACCTACACAGTGACTGTGCAGTTTGGTTTTGCTCCATCAAAAGCACAACTCTGGATTCTTTTCTTTCTTTTTTAATATTCAATGTACGAAACACTTATATAATAGCAACATTTTATTAAACAGTGGTCATTCCTGGATTTTTTTTCCCACTTTTTAAATATAGAGTAAAAAAATTTGAATTTTTCAGAATTTTTGTTTGCAGGAAGTGTGGGTTCTTTTGCGGTGTTTGTTCCCTTGGCTTGGTATTCAGACTTAGTCTTTTATAGCAAGCTCGGTAAGGACTGGGTTAAATCAAATTTACATTATCTGTGGCAATATAATCTTTGCTTTTCTTCTTTTCATTTCTTTTCCTTGCATCTTACCTGAGGTTTGATCAGCCTATCATCAGCCTGTCATGGTCTTTACAGCTTACTCTGACACTGTGAGGCATGTGCCCTCGCCAACACCTCAAAGCATGACGTTGCTGACCAGTCTGTCCTCTGAGACAAATGACCATCCTACAGATAATAAGCCAATCATCCTGTGTCATTTGTTCACTTCATTCAATCATGGCAAGCTGCATGGTGCCTGTGACTAAGAGGGCCAGGCCACAAGAGGGTTCATGCCACTTGAGAGTGTTCCACAAGAAGGTTAATGTGACCTGAAGGTCGCTTTTCTAAAGCTTGCATAAGTCGTCTACACTTTCAGTTAATGTACTCGTTTTACATACCAACACGTATCACATGACCAGGAACTTGGGCACTGTTACTCATACACACACACATGCACTCATGCACGTGCGCATGCACATACACACACCAGAAACGTGCAGTCATGCGCGCGCATATGCCCACACACATAACACACTTGTACACAAGGCTACTGGTCCCCTGGCTCTCAGGGGAGGCCACTCACCCTGTCCCTGTCCAGGCGGGGGTCAGGCACCTCCTGACGGTATAACCCGGAGTGGGGGTGCGGCTGGTGAGGGTGCATGGAGGGTGAGAGGGGCATGCGGCCTTGCTCAGAGGAATGGGAGATGGTGAGCATGGCTCCGCGGGGTGAGGCTCCTCCTCTCTGCTGTCACACACCACCAACATCAAGAACACACCACCAACACCAAGGACATACCACCACCATCAAGAACACATCACCACCATCAAGGACACACCACCATCAAGGACACACCACCACCATCAAGGACATACCACCATCAAGGACACACCACCACCATCAAGGACACACCACCACATCAAGGACACACCAACATCAAAGACACACCACTAACATCAAGGACACACCACCAACATCAAGGTCACACCACCAAAATCAAGGACACACCACACACATCATGGACACACCACCAACATCAAGGACACACACCACCAACATCAAGGGCACACCCACCAACATCAAGGACAGCATCCAATCACACTCCCCTCTACTGTCACACACCACCAACACCTGAAGAGAAACATGAAACATTTAAATCATGGAATAACATCACATCAGGAAAACAACAATCCTGTTCAATATTCTGTGACACTGTCAAGGCAATAATCAATCATCTGACAAATCAGGATCCCGTGTTCAGAAGCAAAATGTGATAAGATATGTGTGCCTATCAAAAGCACCTGACCCCAGGTCTCTCTAGTCATTTTTTCATGTTGCTCCTTTGGCTGAAGTCTTGTTTTAAATTTCCATAATCTCCTTGCTGTCTGTCCACCGATGTTTTCCTGGTCAGACACCACACCTCCACAACCCACCCACCCACCCCCTCCATAACCCACCCATCCCTCCACAACACCTCCATAACCCACCCATCCCTCCACAACCCACCCACCCCTCCACCACACCTCCATAACCCACCCACCCACCACAGCCCACCCACCCTCCACCACACCTCCATAACCCACCCACGCCTCCACCACACCTCCACCCCTACACCACACCACACCCACCCCTCCATAACCCACCCATCCCTCCAGCACACCTCTACAATCCACACAGCCCACCCACCCCTCCACCACACCTCCACAACCCACCCACCCTTTCACAGCCCACCCACCTCTCCACAACCCACCCACCCCTCCACAACACCTCCACCACATCTCCACAACCCATTCACCCTCCATAGCCCACCCACTCCTCCACCACACCTCCACAACCCACCCATCCTTCCACCACCCCTCCAAAGCCCACCCACCCCTCCACCACACCTCCACAACCCACCCACCTCTCCACCACCCCTCCACAACCCACACACCCCTCCACCACACCTCCACAACCCATCCACCCCTCTACAGCCCACCCATTCCTCCACCACACCTAAAAAAAAAATCCCACCCACCCCCCACCACCACCTCCACAACCCCACCCAACCTTCCACCACACCTCCACAACCCGCCCACCCCTCCACCACACCTCCACAACCCGCCCACCCCTCCACCATACCTAAAAAAACCACCCACCCCTCCACCACCCCTCAACAACCCACCCACTCATCCACCACACCTCCACAACCCACCCAACCTCCACCACACCTCACAACCCACCCACCCCTCACAGACCACCCACCCCTCCACCACACCTCCATAACCCATCCACCCCTCCACAGCCCACCCACCTCTCCACACCTCACACACCCCCCCCCCCCCCACCCCCTAACCACACCTCCACAACCCACCCACCCCTCCACCATACCTCCACAACCCCACCCACCCCTCCCATTCTTCCACCAAACCGCCACAACCCACCCACCCCTCCACCACCACCCACCCACCACATCTCAACAACCCACCCACCTCTCCACCACACCTTAACCCACCAACCCCCCACAACCCGCCCACCCCTCCACCACACCTAAATAACCCACCCATCCCTCCACCACACCTCAACAACCCACCCACCCCTCCACCACACCTCCACAACCCACCCACCCCTCCACCACACCTAAATAACCTACCCACCCTCCACCACACCTCAACAACCCACCCACCTCTCAAACACACCTCCACAATCCACCCACCCCCTCCACACCCCCCCCCCACCCTCCACCACACCTCCATAACCCACCCACCCCTCCACAACACCTCCATAACCCACCCACCCCTCCACCACACATCCACACCTCCACCACCCATCGTCAACCCACCAACCCCTCCACCACACCTCAACAACCCACCCCACCCCTCCACCACACCTCAACAACCCACCCACCCCCTCCACCACAACCCACCCACCCCTCCACAACACCTCCACAACCCACCTACACACCACTCCCTCCATTCTGACCTGGATGGTGGTGGAGTCTGGCTGGTCAGCCTTGACCTCCATGGGATGCGATGGTCGTCCTGTTCCCATGACGATGCTGGGTCGTCCATGATGGGACTCCATAGCCACAGAGTGGGGGTGTGTGGTGGCGGGGGCTGCTGCTGGGGGTGATGCTGCTGTGGCGGCTGCTGCTGCTGATGTTGCTGCTGCTGCTGGGGGGGCATAACACGGGAGCCTTGCCACAGGGAGGAGTGAGGACTGGCTTTGTCTTCCCGACTGCTGGCCACATGAGGGGAGGCCTGAAAGTCATCATACACAGTTTGCTGTGAGTCTTCCTGACAGTCATCATACACTTTACTATGTGTCTTCCCAACTGCTGGCCACATGAGGGGAGGCCTGAAAGTCACCATACACTTTACTGTGTGTCTTCCTGACTGCTGGCCACATGAGGGGAGGCCTGAAAGTCATCATACACTTTACTGTGTGTCTTCCTGACAGTCACTATACACTTTACCGAGTGTCTTCCTGACATTAACCATACACTTTACTGCGTATGTCTTCCTGACTGCTGGCCACATGAGGGGAGGCCTGAAAGTCATCATACAGTTTACTGTGCGTCTTCCTGACTCCTGGCAGTCATCATACAGTTTACTGTGCGTCTTCCTGACTGCTGGCTACATGAGGGGAGGCCTGACAGTCATCTTACAGTTTACTGTGTCTTCCTGACAGTCACCATACACTTTACAGTGTGTGTCTTCCTGACTGCTGGCCACATGAGGGGAGGCCTGACAAATCACCATACACTTTACTGTGTGTCTTCCTGACTGCTGGCCACATGAGGGGAGGCCTGAAAGTCCACATGAGGGGACTGTGCTTCCTGAAAGTCATCATACAGTTTACTGTGTGTCTCCCTGAAAGTCATACAGTTAACTCTGTGTCTTTTACTGTGTGTCATGAGGGGACAGTCTGACAGTTAACTTACTGTGTCTTCCCAACTGCTGGCCACATGAGGGGAGGCCTGAAAGTCATCATACACTTTACTGTGTGTCTTCCTGACAGTGCTTTACTGTGTGTCTACATGCTGGCCAATGGGAGGAGGCCTGAAAGTCATCATACCTGTTCTACATGTGAAAGTCATCATCCAGTTTACTGTGCACAGTCATCATACACTTTACTGTGTGTCCCAACTGCTGGCCACATGAGACTGCTGGCCACATGAGGGGAGGCCTGACAGTCACCATACACTTACTGTGTGTCTTCCCAACTCCCAACTGGGACACATGAAGGAGGCCTGAAAGTCATCATACAGTTCACTGTGTCTTCCTCAAAGTCATCATACAGTTTACTGTGTGTCTTCCTGAAAGGGGAGTCATCATCATCATAGTGTACTGTGTGTCCTGACTGCTGACCACATGAGGGGAGGCCTGAAAGTCACCATACACTTTTACTGTGTGTCTTCCTGACTGCTGGCCACATGAGGGGAGGCCTGAAAGTCATCATACACTTTACTGTGTGTCTTCCTGACAGTCATCATACAGTTTACTGTTTGTCTTCCTGATAGTCATCATAGTCATTACACATGTCAAATTCACTGTGTGTCTTCCTAACAGTCACCATACATGTCCAGTTTACTGTTTGTCTTCCTAACAGTCACCATACATGTCCAGTTTACTATCCGTGTTCGTAACAGTCACAGACCTGTCTACCTCAAAACTGAACCATCAGTATTCCATGAAGTAAATTCTAGTATTCCATGATAAAAAAGAGTATTTTTCTTACGTTCCACTTTAATATGGATTTTGTATCGCACAATTCTTGCAGCCAACTCACTGTGCTGTACTCACACTCAAACACTCACACCAACTAGCACAAGTGCACTACACACACACTGCACAGATCTAGTCGACCATTTCATTAAAAAAGAAATAATATTATAATGCCCTCCTCCCTTTCACCCCCTGCTACCCCCCCCCCCCCCCACACACACACACACACACACAGAGCAACACTCACACACACGTGTACCCTTCATACAGTCTTCACTTTCCATATCTTTCTTCTCTTTGTACTGCCACTCCATCCCCCCCCCCCCCCCCCCCCCCACCACCCACACACCCCCCCCCCCCCTGCCCCCTTATTTTGGGGGTGGGGGAGAGTGGAGCTAATTAACAGTAGAAGTTAAAGACACACCTTGAGCAATTTTGCTGTCACTAGTGTCAGGAAACATCTTCTTGAACAGGGAACAAGATGACTGTGCTGAAATGGACAGATTCGTGTCAGCCACCAGCCTACACATTATGATCATCATCTCGGCGTTTGTTACCTGCTGCTCCAGGTTCCCCACTAGACTTCGCCTCAGCCTTTTTCAATGCTTGTACAATTGACGGTGTTCCTTTCACCATTTCAGATAGGTTTTTTTTGTGCGATTCTGACAAAATGCTTTATGCAGTCACTAGTTAGCACATTCATGAGCACAACTAAAACTCATTTTGCACAAAGTGCACCACACCAAAGCTGGACCTTTTTGATTAGGGGACTAAGCACTTCCAAGTTTGTGTGGTATGCATTAAGGAAAGGTTGCTCCCTCATTTTGGCAACCTCTCTCTTCAACATCTAGCTCTTCATCACTCTCATGAATGCACAATTTCCCTGGTGGCGGCATTCTATTTGTGAATATCTGTGTCAGTCGCTCACTGTGAAAGATGGCCAACCATGGTGTAAGCAAGCATGCGCAAACTGGAACTAGGGACAATAACTTGCGTCTTCAAACAGGAAAATAGTACTTTTTTTTTTTTGTAGCCAATGTTGTTGATTTTCCTATTTTTTTTCCTACACGGCGTACTGTCATATTTTCCATTCAAATTTCTAAAATACACACACAAAAAAATATTATAAATGTACTGTCACAACAATGAAATGTCTCTGCAATGCAATGCTACGGTTGTTGTATTTCTAGCAGTTTTACTTGAAAGTAATCATTAAGTGTTCAAAGCCTTGCTGTTTTTGCCAGTAAGGAGGGGAGGGGTGGGGGGTGGGGTGGGGTGGGGGGGGGGGGGGGAAGCAAATCTTTACAGTTAGATTACAGAAGTTTCAAATACACTAGGGGAAAAAGATTGCTAAACTAAACTTCGTTGAGTTGGACTGACTCGACAATGATTCCCCCCCACCCCACCCCACCCCACCATACCCTAACCCCCACTACACCTTCCTTACTGTCCAACTTCAGACTCAGTTCTCTCTCTCTCTCTCTCTCTTTTTTTTAATACCCCCAACACGCTTTGCACATCATGTATGACAGTAATGATTGGTGTTTCGATTGATGGATG
>JADBJO010000137.1:717500-730000 GCA_016801955.1 Conus betulinus | reverse complement strand
GCTATGCACAGCCCCCCAGATCAACTTTCTGACATAGTGTTGCACACAGCCCCCAGAATCCACTCACTGATGCAGTGCTATGCACAGCACAGCCCCCAGGATCAACTTTCTGACATACAGTGCCACACACAGCCCCCAGGATCAACTTTCTGACATACAGTGCTACACACAGCCCCCAGAATCCACTCACTGATGTAGTGCTACACATAGCTCCCAGAATCCAATCACTGATACAGTGCTATGCACAGCCCCCAGGATCAACTTCTGACATACAGTGCTACACACAGCCCCCAGAATCCACTCACTGATGCATACAGGGGGGAAGAAGGAAGGGGGGGGGGGGGGGGGGGGGGGGGGGGGTCAAAGATAAGCTATCCTGGAAAATCTTTAAAAACTTCAAATGAAAATTGTGCAATTAGCTGCACATTCTGAGGTTTACAAATTTACAAATGTGAACTGGTCTATGCTAGAGACAGAGAGAGAGAGAGAGAGAGAGAGAGAGAGAGAGAGAGAGAGAGAGAGAGAGAGAGAGAGAGCGGGGACAAAGAGACAAGCTGGCAGACAGAGACAGAGACTTTGAGATCAATTACACTACAGCGATTCAAAAGACATGAAATCAATGACAAACTATTTTTGGAAAAGGAAAAAAAAAAAGCAAACAGGAAGCAAGGAAAAAACGACTGTGGTTTTGCTGAAATGCAGGAATTTTAAGGGGCAGTTCCACCTGTAGGGAATTTCTTGCAGACAAACAGTGACCAGCAGACTGACCAATGCCAAAAACAAAGATAGCCATGCCTTACACAGACCACACACTCAATCCATGATTTGTCAGCCTGTTTTCTTTTCAACATACTGTTAAGCACAAATAAAACAAATCAGCCACTTGTAAACACGCAGTCCACTTACAGTTGCCTTGGGCAGGTTTGACAGCAGTTGAAGGCTTGCAGGGCAAAATGTGCAAACCAACCAAACAATGCACTTACATAAATCATGTTACCCTTCTGCAAGGCTGTATTCCAAAGGCAAAAGATGGACACATTCTAAGACCCAATACAACTCCATTTCCAAACCCCACTATGCACAGATACTGCAGACAGGTCCAACCAAACACAAACATACATAGACAACAGGCAAGGTAACGCACAGGAAAACCCTGTAAATAATGAACTAAACACCACCCCTTTCACACCCTTAGCTGTTCTGCTGAAACAGTGGATCCACAGAGAGTTACAAGCCTGGCGCATGTAGACAACAGGAGCTGTCCACTCTGATCAATGAAAGAAGAATTTACCTTGCGCCGCGGCATCTGCTTGGCGGTGAAGAAATCGTTCATGATGGTGGCTCGTGAGGTGAGCTGGTGATCGCTGGGGTATCCATGTCCTGGGTAGGGGTAGTAGGGTCCCCCTGGACCTCCTGGGGGACCCCCCCTGCTGGCTGTGGGAGGACCCGGACTTCTCCACCCCGCCCTGACCCTGTCGTTCATAGTAGGAGCTGGAAGGGTGGGCGTAGCCCCCTTCATACACCATGTGACTGCTACGCCTGGGGACACATCAATAATCATGGTGACATCAGGCCTGGGAACACACCGATAATCATAGTGACATCAGGCCTTGGGAAACACCAATAATCACAGTGACATCAGGCCTTGGGCCACACCAATATCACAGTGACATCAGGCCTTGGGACACACCAATAATCACAGTGACATCAGGCCTTGGGACACACCAATAATCACAGTGACATCAGGCCTTGGGACACACCAATAATCACAGTGACATCAGGCCTGGGACACACACCAATAACTATGGTGACATCAGGCATGGGGACAAACCAATGATCAGGGTGACATCAGGCCTGGATACACACCAATAATCATGGTGACATCAGGCATGGGGACACACCAATAATCACAGTGACATCAGGCCTGGATACACACCAATAATCATAGTGACATCAGGCCTGGGGACACACCAATAATCAGGGTGACATCAGGCCTGGATACACACCAATAATCATGGTGACATCAGGCATGGGGACACACCAATAAATATGGTGACGTCAGGCCTGGGAACACACCAATAATCATGGTGACATCAGGCATGGGGACACACCAATAAATATGGTGACATCAGGCCTGGGAACACACCAATAATCATGGTGACATCAGACATGGGGACACACCAATAAATATGGTGACATCAGGCCTTGGGACACACCATATAATCATGGTGACATCAGGCATGGGGACACACCAATAAATATGGTGACATCAGGCCTGGGGAACACACCAATAATCATGGTGACATCAGACCTGGGGACACACCAATAATCATGGTGACATAAGGCATGGGGACACACCAATAATCATGGTGACATCAGGCATGGGGACACACCAATAATCATGGTGACATCAGGCGGGGACACACCTATAATCATGGTGACATCAGGCCTGGGGACACACCGATAATCATGGTGACATGCAACAGGCTGGGGACACACCAATAACCATGGTGACATCAGGCCTGGGGACACACCGATAATTATGGTGACATCAGGCCTGGGGACACACCGATAATCATGGTGACATCAGGCATGGGGACACACCATTAATCATGGTGACATCAGGCCTGGGGACACACCATAATCATGGTGACATCAGGCCTGGGGACACACCAATAATCATGGTGACATCAGGCCTGGATACACACCAATAATCATGGTGACATCAGGCGGGACACCAATAATTATGGTGACATCAGGCCTGGGGACACACCAATAACCATGGTGACATCAGGCCTGGGGACACACCAATAATCATGGTGACATCAGGCCTGGGGACACACCAATAATCATGGTGACATCAGGCGGGACACACCAATAACCATGGTGACATCAGGCCTGGATACACACCAATAATCATAGTGACATCAGGCCTGGGAACACACCGATAATCATAGTGACATCAGGCCTTGGGACACACCAATAACCATGGTGACATCAGGCCTTGGGACACACCAATAACCATGGTGACATCAGGCATGGGGACACACCAATAACCATGGTGACATCAGGCCTGGGGACACACCAATAACCATGGTGACATCAGGCCTGGGGGCACACCAATAATCATGGTGACACACACTATATATATATATACATATATATATATATATATATATATATATATATATATATATATATATATATATATGTGTGTGTATATATATATATATATATATATATATATATATATATATATATATATATATATATATATATATATACACACACACACACACACACTGTCACACATATCACACCACACACACACACTACATACACACTGTCAACCACAGATCACATACCACACACACACTATACATACACACTGTCACATATAGATCACATGCCACACAAACACTACATGTACACTGTCACACAGATCACATACTACACACACACTACATACATACTGTTACACAGATCACATACTGCAAACACAGTACATGCAAACTGTCACATACAGATCACATACACACACACACTATACATGCACACTGTCACACAGATCACATACCATACACACACTACATGCACACAGTCACACACCCACACACACTACATGTACACTGTCACACAGATCACATACCTCACACACACTTCATGCACAACTTCACACAATTCACATACCACACACACACTACATGCATACTGTCACACAGATCACATACCACACACACACTACATACACACTGTCACACAGATGATGTACCACACACACACTACATGCACACTGTCACACACAGATCACATACCACACACACAGTACATGCACTGTCACACAGATCACATACCAAACACACACTACATGCACACTGTCACACAGATCACATACCACACACACACACTATACATGCACACTGTCACACAGATGACATATCAAACACACAGTTTTTGCACACTGTCACACAAATCATATACCACACACACACACACACACTACATACACAGTGTCACACAGATCACACACCACATACACAGTACATGCACACTGTCACACAGATCACATACCATACACACACTACATACACAGTGTCACACACAGATCACATACCACACATATACTACATGCACACTGTCACACACAGATCACATACCACACACACACTACATACACACTGTCACACAGATCACATACCACACACACACACACTACATACACACTGTCACACACAGATCACATACCACACACACAGTACATGCACACTGTCACACAGATCACATACCACACATACAGTACATACACACTGTCACACACAGATCACATACCACACGCACACACTACATGCACACTGTCACACGCATATCATATAAAACACACATACATGCACACTGTCACACAGTTCACATACCACACGCACACTACATACATGCACACTGTCACACAGATCACATACCACACACACACACTACATACACGCTGTCACACAGATCCCATACCACACACACACACTATACATGCACACTGTCACACAGATCACATACTATACACACACTACATGCACACTGTCATATAGATCACATACCACACACACACACTACATGCACACTGTCACACAGAGATCACGTACCACGCACACATTACATGCAAACTGTCACACAGTTCACATACCCACACACACACACTACATACACACTGTCACACACTGATCATACCACACACACACTACATGCAAACTGTCGCACAGTTCACATACCACACTCGCACACTACATGTACACTGTCACACACAGGTCATACCACATACACACTAAATGCACACTGTCACACAGTTCAAATACCACACACAGACACTACATACACACTCACACAGATCACATACCATACACACACTACATGCACACTGTCACACGTAGACCACATACCACACACATACATGCACACTGTCACACAGTTCACATACAACACACACACACACACTACATACACACTGTCACACATATCACATACCATACACACACTACATGCAAACGGTCACACATATCACATACCGACACACACAGAACATGCGAACTGTCACACAGTTCACATACTACACACACACTACATACACACTGTCACACAGATCACATACCATACACACACTACATGCAAACTGTAACACAGTTCACTAACCACACAGACACACTACATGCAAACTGTCACACAGTTCACATACCACACACACACTACATTCACACTGTCACACAGATCACATACCACACACACACACTACAGGGCAAACTGTCACACAGTTCACATACCACACACAACACACTACATGCAAAGTGTCACACAGATCACATACTACACACACTACACAAACACACTGTCACACACATCAAATACCACACACACACTACATGCACACTGTCACACAGTTCACATACCACACACACACACACACTACATACTGTCACACAGATCACATACCATACACACACTACATGCACACTGTCATACGCAGATCACATACCACACACAGATACATGCACACTGTCACACACAGATCACATACCACACACACATTACATACACACTGTTACACAGTTCGCATACCACACAAACGCTACATACAAACTGTCACACAGATCACATACCATACACACACTACATGCACACTGTCACACAGATCACATACCATACACACACTACATGCACACTGTCACATGCAGATCATACCACACACATAAATGCACACTGTCACACAGATCACACAGCACACACACACTACATGCACGCAGTCACACAGATCACATACCACACACACACACTACATGCACACTGTCACAGAACAGGAGAAAACTGCCAATTTCAAACTTGTTCATACTCCTCAACTACTCAACACTGTCAAATAAAAAAATCTCCCACATCTAAAATGAACCTCTAACATGAAGTCTGTGTGTTTTTTTTTTGGTATGAAAGAAGTGTGCTTTTATTGTGAACGATCTAAACACACAAACCATACACTGCGTTGGCGAGCTTGTGCAACGATTCAAGCCGCGGGCTATCCGTGACCCGCAAACAACAACATCCGGAAAAGTGTTCGGAACTTTGACACACTATATGCACAGCGACGATGTTGGTACCATATGAAACAGAAAAACCTGCAGAATTGATCGGTATAAAGTTCGTCATAGTTCCTTTTCATTAAGTGCCGCAAAATTTTGTGCCGAAAAGACTAGCATAAACTTCAAAAGCATATCAACATCGCTAATTCTGAACAAAACATATTGAAAGACCACTCGTTTTGTAGAAAAATCAATGCTCTTTTCGTTCGTGTATATAAGGACGCACAGGCTGCTGTGTGTATAAGTTCCGGCCAGGATAAAGAGAGAACCCCGTAGTCCAATCGGCATTCAGCATTCCGACAACGGGGGGGTACGAAGCTGACACGATGTTCGAGTCGAGTGGCGAGTTTAAAACCGATGGATCTCAACGATTTTGAGCGTGATCTTGGTAAGTATGCGAACGATTCATTCATTTGTTTAAGCCCTTGCCCTTATTTTCAAGGAATTTGTGTTTCTTAACTCTGGAAATTATTTTAGAAGTGTTTTTTTTTCATCAGACATGTGCTCGGTCGAGTGGTGGTTGTTAGCTCCCGTGATCAGTACTAATGGTTGCAATCGGTGATCAACCTTTTAGTTTTAAAACAATTTCATAGAATAACTTTTACCCAAGCTCGTTCAGATTTTTTATAAAAAGGTTTATGATTTTTGTCTAGAGCGAAAAAATATTACGAAGTAAATTAAAATTTGGCAGCTGTAACTTCGACAGGGACGATAACTCAGGTTTCAGACCTCAATGAAAATTGAAAGTAGCAGTTGTTTTGGATTAATTTGCAGTACTGTTGTACCAAAATGAATCAATGAATTAATAAAATCAATAAATTGATAAATAAATGAGATAAAAGGAAAATAAAAAAAAAAACTAAAAAGTAAACAAAAAATACTCATTAACTAATTAAAAGAGAATGTTAGCTTGAAGCTGCAGTATGAGTGTGGCATATGTACTAAAAGATAGGAGTAAGAAAATCAGAATTTGGAAACTTGAAGCATGTATTATAAAAATGACTAGCTGGTGTGTGTGTGTGTGTGTGTGTGTGTGTGTGTGTGTGTGTGTGTAGCTGGTAGCATTCACTTAAAAGTCTTATTGAAAATTGTGGCAATGTGTATTTAAAAAAAAATTTTACTGTTGAATCATATATCCATAAATGATAGAACTTGGTATATAAAAAAAAAAAAAAAAATTCTTCAAAGTTATCATGCACTTTCATTCACAGTCTCTGAATTCAAACAATCCATTTTCATCACTGATAGATCAAAACAAAACTGTGTCCAGTTATTAAAATTGTGTTCAGTTTATTCAAAATTTGTGTGTGTGTGTGTGTGTGTGTGTTGTGCATGCATGCATGTATGCGTGTGTGTGTGTGTGTGTGTGTGTGTGTGTGTGTGTGTGTGTGTGTGTGTGTGTGTGATAAATTTCAGAAGATGACCAGTACCTGCAAGAATCTGACAGTAGCACTGAAGAAGAACCAAGAGCCAGATCATTCAGCACTTTTGGAACATGAAATAAATATTTGTCATCAGTCTTCTGATGATGAATCAGACTATGAATTTCCATTCAATTTCTCAGGCCAGGGACAGTCAGTAGCAGTTTTCTATGATGATGCATTTTACATTGGTCAAGTACTAGAAATTGTTAGACCTGACCTTGCTTGCATTTCCTTCATGGACCAGAAAGGAACAGAAAACCTGTTTAGATGGCCGTTGTCAGACTCCACTGGGGAAGTTGCAAGTAAATATGTCTTTTATTCAGACTTCAACATTCTACCAAAGAACAGAGTTTGGAGCATTGACTGTACCCAGCAGGGAACCCTGAAAAAGAAAGATACAAACAATATGTTAAAAAGTACTGTTAATGTTGGGGTACAAAATGGAGATGGCCAGTTTTATCTTAATGGTGATTGAAAAACAGGAACATGGAAAGAGGGTGATTTTCTGGTATTTGAAAAGTTTTTAAGACAGTTGTGATTTACTGTTCCTTTTGGACATATATTTCATTATTTGCCTGTTATTTGGAACATATTTGCTTGGTGAAATTCTTGAGCATTTGATTCTGTCCCCGTGATAATGACGGAATATATGTGGAATGTAGGTGATTTTGTTTACTTTGATGTAATTTGTACATAAAGGTGAAGGTTGAACTCATGGATGTTTTTACCTTTAGGTTCCTTCTTCAATGCTGATTATTTTGATACCTCTACTTTGTCTGTAGCATGTGTCGTTCCAGAGTTATGGGTTGTTAAGTAACGGTACCCTGTGTTTGCCACAAAATGACACGTCGACAAATCAGCATTTTAGTCATTTTTGAAGAGGCACAGCTAAAAAATGAATAATCATTGAGCTCTGGAAAAAAATAGGCTCAGTGTATCCATCACAGATAATAACTCTGCCAATCTGAGAGTATATTAGGTGAATAGTTCAGAAGATATGAGGGTCCAAACATGGCCCTTTGGCAAAAACGTGAAAAACGCCATTTTTTACCCATTTTTAAAAAGCTCAATATCTCAAAAACTATTAAACCTATGGCCTTGAAATTTGGCATGTGTATCACTTTTAATGGGGTCTTTTGAAAAATAACATTCCATATTTTTTCAAGTTAAAAAAATGGCTGGACCTACCTACCTATCATATACCACGCACACAACATGCACGCTGTCACACAGATCACATACCACACACAGAGTACATGCACACTGTCACAAGAAGATCACATACAACACACATACATGCACACTGTCACACAGTTCACATACCACACACACACTACATGCAAACTGTCACACAGTTCACTTACAACACACACATTACATGCAAACTGTCACGCAGTTCACATACCACACACACACTACATTCACACTGTCACACAGATCACATACCACACACACACTACATGCAAACTGTCACACAGTTCACATACCACACACACACTATATGCAAAGTGTCACACAGATCACATACTACACACACACGACATACACACTGTCACGCACATCATATTCCACACACACACTACATGCAAACACTACAAGGACACTGTCTCATGCAGATCACATACCACACACACACATACATGCACACTGTCACACAGACCACATACCACACACACACTACATGTACACTGTTACACAGTTCGCATACCACACACACACTACATACACACTGTCACACAGATCACATACCATACACACACTACCTGCACACTGTCACACAGATCACATACCACACACACACTACATGCACACTGTCACACGCAGATCACATACCACACACATACATGCACACGGTCACACAGATCACATACCACACATACAGTACATGCACACTGTCACACACAGATCACATACCACACACATACAAGCACACTGTCACACAGTTCACATACCACACACACACTACATGCAAACTGTCACACAGGTCACTTACCACACACACACTACATGCAAACTGTCACACAGTTCATATACCACACACACACACACACTACATACACAGTCACACAGTTCACATACCACTCACACACTACATGCACACTGTCAACACACAGATCACATACCACACACATACATGCACACTGTCACACAAATGACATACAATACACACATACTACATGCAGACTGTCAGACATCACACACACACACACACATAATACATTCACACTGTGACACGTCATACAATGCACATATACTAGATGCAGATTGTCAGACGTAACACCTCACACACACACACATAATACATGCACACTGTGACATGTCATGTCAAATGATGCACATATGCTAGATGCAGACTGTCAGACATAACAGCCTCACACACACACATACACATGCACACTGTGACATGTCATGTCATACGATGCACATATGCTAGATGCAGACACACACACACACACACACACATAATACATTCACACTGTGACACACGTCATACAATGCACATATACTAGATGCAGATTGTCAGACGCAACACCTCACACACACACACATAATACATGCACACTGTGACATGTCATGTCAAATGATGCACATATGCTAGATGCAGACTGTCAGACATAACAACCTCGCACACACACATAATACATGCACGCTGTCTCACCGAGATGACAAACCACATACTATTAATGCAACCGGCAACCTCCCCCCCTTCCTCCCCCTGCCCTGAACCCAGCTGTTTGTTTGGACACACCTTTACCTTGGTAGGCGGGGTCCATCACCATACGACCTCCTTCCCCTGCCGACCCTCGACTCTGCATGGGCGTCCCCTTGGTGATGGAGCCTTCCATGCGGGCTGTGGTGGGGCAGAGGTGGGTGGGGGGTGTGTTGGGGGAGGGGTGGGGTAGGGGCTCCATGCGGCGGGCCATGGTGCTGGGGTGGCTGGCAGGGGGCATGCCCTGCGTGTGCGACACCGGCGTGCCGTGCGTGATGGACCCAGGGGGAACCATCAGGTGACCGTGCTGACCCATCGCTGATGATGACGGAGGGGACCGCGTCATCTTCGGGGAGGTCTTGGGTGCTCGCTGGTGATGAGGGGGGGAGGGGGGAGGGATCCTGGCGGCTGGGGAGTGACGAGCTGCCTGATCCATGGCGGCAAAGGGCGAGCTGCTCGGGGGCACGCCCCCTGCCCGGGGGTCCTGGTACATGCTGGGAGACTTGTTCCTGCTGTCCGGGCGCCGAGGGTTCTTCAGGCCCATGGCCTCTGGCTGGGGCACGGTGGGGGAAGGGTGGTGGGAGTGGGCAGGGGGGGGGCGCAGCCATGGAGCGGTGGGAGGACACCCCTTCAGAGCCTCCTGGTGGGTACAGGTCGTAGGTGCGGGGCCGGTGTGAGGGTGGAAGTCCATGGGATTGCCTTTGTAGCCATGGACCCCTTTGTCCATCAGCTCAGGGGGGCGCCGTGACAAGTCCTGACACAACCACACACATGACCGTGTTTGCTGTTCAATGGCAACCATGATGATGCTCTATTAGTTTACTCTTCTTCCTTTTTTTTTTTTTTTCTTCTATTTCACACTAGCACACTGAACTATGGACTTATCACCAACACACTTTACAGTAATGATCTTATGAGGAATCTAGTGACTGCTCAAGCTCTTTCTTCTTTTGCACTGGGTGTATCCCCACGGACTACCATCAAGTTCTCAGGACAACCACCCCTATTCACCAGCAGCTCCACTGACTGGGGGCCACCAACACAGACTGTCCTCACAACGCCAGTCAGCAATACAACACTCACTGGCACTGAAAAGAGCAGCATGAACTTTTTCTTTTTATTCTTATATGCCAGCCAAGAAGGTCAACACATTCCTCAAACATCTGTGCTTTGGAGGACCCTGTGAATCATCTGCAAGACTCTCAGAACCGTCTGCAAGACTCTGAAACCATCGGCAGGATTGTAAACCATCTGCAGAACTTTGTGACCCATCTAAAGGACTCTCTGAACCATCTGCAGGACTGTGAATCATCTGCAGGACTCTGTAAACCATCTGCAGGACTCTCTGAACCATCTGCAGGACTCTGTGAATCATCTGCATGATTATGTGAACCATCTACAGGACTGTGAATCACCTGCAGGACTCTGGGAACCATCTGCAGGACTCTGTGAATCATCTGCATAATTCTGTGAACCATCTGCAGAACGTTGCAGAGCTTCTGCAAATCTGTGAACCATCTGCAGGACTCTCTGAACCATCTGCAGGACTCTGTGAATCATCTGCATGATTATGTGAACCATCTGCAGGATGCTGTGACTCTGTGAATCATCTGCAAGACTGTGAACCATCTGCAGGATTTTAACCATCTGCAGAATGCTGCAAAGCACCTGCAAGACTGTGAACCACCTGCAGGATTCTGTTAACCATCTGCAGAACTCTGTGAACCAACTGCAGGACAGTGAACTATCTGCAGGATTCTGTGAACCATCTGCAGGATGCTGCAAAGCACCTGCAAGACTGTGAACCATCTGCAGGATTCTGTTAACCATCTGCAGAACTCTGTGAACCAACTGCAGGACTGTGAACTATCTGCAGGATTCTGTGAACCATCTGCAGGATGCTGCAAAGCATCTGCAAGACTGTGAACCATCTGCAGGATTCTGTGAACCATGGGCACTACTGTGAAACATCTGCAGTATGCTGTAACCATCTGCAGAAGTCTGTGAACCATCAACAGGACTCTATGAACCATCCGCAGAACTCTGTAAACCATCTGCTAACTCGGTGAACCATCTGCAGGCCTCAGTCAACCATCTGCAGGCCTCTGTCAACCATCTGCAGGAACCTGTCAATCATCTGCAGGATTCTGTGAATCATCATCTGCACGACTGCAGGATCCTGTGATTCTTCATCTGCAGGACTTTGTCAACCATCTGCTGGATTCTGTGAACCATCTGCAGGACCCTTAAATATCT
>JADBJO010000137.1:667500-712500 GCA_016801955.1 Conus betulinus | reverse complement strand
AGGCCAGGACAGCAGTGACCCAGGTCTGGACAACAGTGACCTAGGCCAGCACAGCAGTGACCCAGGCCAGCACAGCAGAGTCCCAGGCCAGGCCAGCAGTGACTCAGACCAGGACACCAGTGACACAGGCCATGACAGCAGTGACCCAGGTCCGGACAACAGTGACCAAGGCCAGCACAGCAGTGACCCGAGCCAGCACAGCAGCGTCCCAGGCCAGGCCAGCAGTGACTCAGGCCAGGACACCAGTGACCCAGGCCAACACAGCAGCGACCCAGGTCAGGACAGCAGCGACTGCGGCCAGGACAGCGTGGTGCCCTCTCTGCAGGTCCAGACAGTCCAAACACATTGGTGGAACAGCCAGGAGCTGTTGCAATCAGCGTCGTGCAGGACCAGAGCAGTGTGGTGAAACCTGCTGTAGATTCCAACAGTCATCGCAAGTTGTTCCCAGATAAAGCCCTGCCCTCCCTCCATCCATGTCAGGTCAAAGCGTACCACCAACTGCTGCAGCCCTGCAGCAGAAAGCATCTGGACCAGCCCTGTGACCCAGGTCATCTAGTTTGGGTTGGGAAGAGAAACACTACCATTAACAACTGAGCAGCTGAGAGACAGACTGGCTTTCACCCCAAGCATCTTTCTCAAGAAACCTTCCTCTTTCTCAGCATTGGAATGAAAGTGCAGTGAGCATGTGCGTGCATGCCTGTGTCTGTGAGGATCTCCCCTCTCCAGGGCCAGAAGTTGGCCATAGCTATGATGTGTAAACAGGCTGCATTTCATACTCCCCTCCAAAGTTTTCACAACTTTCTCCTAAAAACTGCTGACTTCCTACACAATACACAATGTTCCCCAATCCTGTCCTCCAAAGTTTTCACAACTTTCTCTCCTGACACACATACAAAGAAACAAGCCAGTGATGTAGCTTCACAACTTTCTCCTAACAACAAAGAAAAAAGCCAGTGATGGGGCTTCACAACTTCTCCTGACACACAAACAAAGAAACAGCCAGTGATGTAGCTTCACAACTTTCTCTTGACAACAAAGAAACAAGCCAGTGATGTGGCTTCACAACTTTCTCCTTACAACATACAAAGAAAAACAAGCCAGTGATATGGCTTCACAACTTTCTCTCAACTGACAACACACAACAAAAACAAAGAAACAAGCCAGTGATGTAGCTTCACAATTTTCTCCTGACAACACACAAAGTAAGTATCAAGCCAGTGATGTAGCTTCACAATTTTCTCCTGACAACACACAAAGAAACAAGCCAGTGATAAGCTTCACAGCTTTTTCCTGATAACACACAAAGAAAGAAACAAGCCAGTGATGTAGCTTCACAATTTTCTCCTGACAACACACAAACAAAGGAACAAGCCAGTGATGTAGCTTTACAATTTTCTCCTGACAACACACAAAGAAAGAAACAAGCCAGAGAAGTAGCTTCAAAACTTTCTCCTGACAACACACAAACAAAGAAACAAGCCAGTGATGTAGCTTCACAGCTTTTTCCTGACACACACACACAAAGAAACAAGCCAGTGATTAGCTTTACAGCTTTTTCCTGACAACACACAAACAAAGAAACAAGCCAGTGATGTAGCTTCACAACTTTCTCTTGACAACAAAGAAACAAGCCAGTGATGTGGCTTCACAACTTTCTCCTTACAACATACAAAGAAAGAAACAAGCCAGTGATGTGGCTTCACAACTTTCTCTGACAACAAAGAAACAAGCCAGTAATGTGCTTCACAACTTTCTCCTGACAACACACAAAGAAACAAGCCATAGATGTAGCTTCACACAGATGTAGCACACATTGATGTAGCTTCACAACTTTCTCCTGAAAACAAAGAAAGAAACAAACCAGTCATGTAGCTTCACAACTTTCTCCTGACAACACACAAGCAAAGTAACAAGCCAGTGAAGTAGCTGACCTCAACCATACATGATCTCCCACAAAACCCCCAACATCCTAATACACTCTGTCGCACCTTGGAGGTCGGGGTGAGAGACGTGTAGGGTCGGTGGCCATGCCGGGAACCAGCTGACCTGGTGGGTATCCCATCATTCCCATGGGGGGCCCAGAGCCGTGGCCCTGCACCCCAGAAGGCATGTCGCGCATCAGGGGCATTTCTCGTATCACCCCCACCTCTCCTCGACTGGAGGGACGTGCACCTGAAACCATTCAAGTAAGTTAGTGTCCTTCATGTCTTGCAACTTCTAGTGCCCTGTTCTACGGGAGACTTCTTCAAACCATTCAAGTCAGTCAGTGTCCTTCACCTCTTGCAACTTCAAGTGCCCTGTTCTACGGGGACTTCTTCAAACCATTTCAGTCAGTTAATGTCTTCAACTGTCTTCAAACCGTTTTGGTCAATGTCTTTAAACCATTTCAGTCGATGTCTTAAAACCATTTCAGTCAATGTCTTAAAACCATTTCAGTCAATGTCTTAAAACCATTTCAGTCAATGTCTTAAACTGTCTTCAAACCATTTCAGTCAATGTCTTCAACTGTCTTCAAAATCCATTTCAGTCAGGTAACATTTTCAAATGTCTTCAAACTATTTCAGTCAGTCAATGCCTTCCACTCTCTTCAAACCATTTCAGTCAGTCAACGTCTTCAACTGTTTTCAAACCATTTCAGTCAGTCAACGTCATCAACTGCCTTCAAACCATTGCTGTCAGTCAAGATCTTCGACTCTCTTCAAACCATTTCAGTCAGTCAATGTCTTCAACTGTCTTCAAACCATTTCAGTCAGTCAATGTCTTCAACTGTCTTCAAACCATTTCAGTCAGTCAACATCTTCAAACCATTTCAGTCAGTCAATGTCTTCAAACAATTTCAGTCAGTCAACATCTTCTACTGTCTTCAAACCATTGCAATAATCAGCATTCACAGCATGTTCAATAGTCAGCATTCACAGCATGTTCAATAGTCAGCGTTCACAGCATGTTCGTTAGTCAGCGTTCACAGCATGTTCGTTCGACAGTCACCATTCACAGCATGTTTGACAGTCACCATTCACAGCATGTTTGACAGTCACCATTCACAGCATGTTCAATAGTCAGCGTTCACAGCATGTTCAATAGTCACCATTCACAGCATGTTCGACAGTCACCATTTACAGCATGTTCGACAGCGTTCACAGCATGTTCAATAGTCAGTGTTCACAGCATGTTCGATAGTCAGCGTTCACAGCATGTTCAAAAGTCAGCGTTCACAGCATGTTCGATAGTCTGCATTCACAGGATGTTCAATAGTCAGCGTTCACAGCATGTTCATTGTCAGCGTTCACAGCATGTTCGATAGTCAACGTTCACAGCATGTCTGATAGTCAGCGTTCACAGCATGTTCAATAGTCTGCGTTCAGAGCATGTTTGACAGTGAGTGTTCGCAGCATGTTCAATAGCCTGCGTTCACTGCATGTTCAATAGTCAGCGTTCACAGCATGTTCGACAGTCACCATTCACAGCATGTTCGATAGTCTGCATACACAACATGTTCGATAGTCTGCATTCACAGCATGTTTGATAGTCAGCGTTCACAGTATGTTTTTGATAGTCTGCATTCACAGCATGTTCGATAGTGAGCATTCACAGCATGTTCTACAGTCCTATTCACAGCATGTTCGATAGTCTGCGTTCACAGCATGTTTGATAGTTAGCGTTCACAGCATGTTCGATAGTCAGCGTTCACAGCATGTTCGATAGTCTGCGTTCACAGCGTGTTCGAAAGTGAGCGTTCACAGCGTGTTCGATAGTGAGCGTTCACAGCATGTTCGATAGTGAGCGTTCACAGCATGTTCGATAGTGAGCGTTCACAGCATGTTCGATAGTGAGCGTTCACGGCATGTTCGATAGTCAACTGTGCTGTTCTACTGGGGACTACCCTCCTCTGACCAATGACTGACATCAAAAACACATGCCACAATATCCACTTCTCCTGTAATGATAATTTTCTTTTTCATTCTGTTATGTTATAAAGGCTTAAAAGGTCAATATTCATAAAGGTTTAAAAGGTCATTATTTATGTAATTTTCACCAAGTCCTTTCCAATGGAAGTAGTTAAAGTACATCTCACCACACACATACAAAGGAACACATTTTAAAATCAAGCCAATTCATGACAAGACCAATATAGAACTGTCAACGCTATATCTCCACTCACCTGAAATACGTCCATGACAAGACCTGTATTCAACTGTCCACACTATACCTTCACTTACCTGTCGAGATTCAGACATCACAACACTGATACTACACTGTCCACACCGTATCTCCACACACCTGAGATGTAGCCATGGCAACACCAATATTACACTGTCCACACCATATCTTCACTCACCTGAGATACAGCCATGGCAACACTGATATTACACTGTCCACACCATATCTTCACTCACCTGAGATACAGCCATGGCAACACTGATACTACACTGTCCACACCATATCTTCACTCACCTGAGATACAGCCATGGCAACACTGATATTACACTGTCCACACCATATCTTCACTCACCTGAGATACAGCCATGGCAACACTGATACTACACTGTCCACACCATATCTTCACTCACCTGAGATAGGACTGCGCTGACAGCTGGCATTGAGGTCGCTGAAGGAGGGCGGAAGGAAGGCTGACCTTGCATCCTGGAGTCAAGGCAAGGTCAGGGCGACCTGGCGAAGGTCCTTGCATGTGACGTGTGCCTGGCGACGGGCCACGTGCCATGGGCATGCCCGGGGGACCACCGGGGTAGATGGTGGAGGAGCCTGCCAGGCTGCCAGACCCACACAGTCCATGTTAACCCTTTACCTGATAGTGACAGGGTGCTGGCAAAATGCCCAGTAAACAATCACCAGACCCACACAGTCCATGTTAACCCTTTACCTGATAGTGACTGGGTGCTGGCAAAATGCTCAGAAAACAATCACATGGACTGTTTTCTCTCCCTTCCACACCAATGCTTAGGAAGATATGCCAATAAAGGTATTTTCAAGTGAAATGCAAAACTTTCCATTCTGACCACAAAAAGGGGGGGAAGAGGGCAGAGGAGGAAAGGGGCTGAATAATTTACAGATTACTGAATCCTGAAGGCAGTGTTTTTTTTTTTTTCTTTTTTTGCTGTCATCTTCTGGGCCATCTTGTGGCATTGCACCCATATCGCTTATTTTGAACCCCCCCCCCCCCCCCCCAATCCACATCCACAGCCCGGCCTGCCACAGCCTCAGCACCAGCAATCCACAGGGAACAGTCAAGTCATTACGAGGCAACCCACCGAGAAGACACTACAGTTCTGCTGTGTCACTTCGGTGGTAGCCAGTGGTGCCTATTCTGATCCACTATGTACAGGACACCACATACTAAGCTCTCTACTGACAACAGTAACTGCTTACCTGCAAAGCCGGCATGAGTGAGCTCTCCCTCCAGAGAACAGCCCCCATAAACTTGCCGATACCGGTGACCATGACAGAATCAAACCAGGCCATAGAAGTGGAGAGCACATCGAAACTGAGGCCACCATGACAGCAGGGCATGAAGGGCCATTTTAGACCTTTTTCCTTTTAATGCTGATTGATGAGAATGACAATGATGAAGATGATGCTACGGATTTCCATTCCAGTCTGAGCCTAAATGACAGGACTGTACTCTACGCTTACTTTCATAATATAGCACTGTGTCTGCCAGGCCATAGAGATACAGACACCTGTAATATTGTTCAGGAAATTTCAGCAACACTCTTAGAGACGTATCAATTTAGTAGTTGAGGGGGGCAATGTTTTCCCGTTGGTTCCTAATGTTAATTTCTGGCCACTGGTTGGACTGTGTTCTTGAAGGATTTAACTTACCAAAAAATGATGTCACACCATTTTTTGTATGATTTCTTTATATTTTTCTCTCAATTTCAAATCACGGCCCAAATTGTGCTAAATAATTTGATTATATTACCCCAACATACATTCTGTATGGAAAGCAGACACCCAATATATTGCTAAAAGTAATGTATTAATTCAGGACCAGCCGCTGTGGCGAAGTAGTTAGCGTCGCGGACTCCCGGCTGGGAGGTTGTGGGTTCGAATCCCATCAGAGTCATGTGGGTTTTTCTGCCCCGACCGGCTCCTACCCAGAGTTGAGTTTGCTGCGGACTCAGTTGGGAAGACTGGGACCACACAGTCGAGTTTCATCCACTTAATGGATGCGTTTCTGAGAGTGTTGCTCAAATTTCCTGACCAACACTGCAGGTGCCTGTATCTCTCTGGCCTGGTTGATGCCGGGATATATTATGAAAGGAAGCGTAGAGTACAGCCCTGTAATGTAGTCTCAGACCGAAATGGAAATCCGTAGCATCATCTTCATCATCCTCATTCTCATCGATCAGCATTAAAAAAAAAAAAAGTCTCAAATTCTGTGGCCCTTCATGCCCTGCTCTCATGGTGACCTCAGTTTCAATGTCTTCTCCACGTCTGTGGCCTTGGTTTGGTTCCTTGGGGTCACCGGCATCGGTGAGTCCATGGGGGCTGTCGTTGGACGGACGTGGTGGTGCCCTCCGGAGGGAGAGCTCACTCACGCTGGCTCTGCAACTAAGCAATTATTGTCGTCAGTAGGGGGCTTAGTAGGTGGCGTCCTGCATATGTAAGATCAGAACAGGCGCCACTGAACATCACCGAAGTGACTCGGCAGCAGTGCAGTGTCTCCTCCGGTGGGTTGCCTCTTGACACTGACTGCTCCCTGTGGATTGCCGGTGCCAGGGCTGCGGCGGGACCAGCCGGGCTGTGGCTGTGGATGGGGTGTCGGAATGAGCGGCGTGGGTGCACTGCCTCTGAGGTGGCGCAGAAGTTGGAACAGCCAAAAAAAAAAAAAAAAAAAAAAGTATTAATTCAGAAAAAAACACTCCTTTCAAGACCTCAAACTTTTTGTACTTCCAGTTCTTATAGAACAGGGAGTACTTTACAATGGGAACAAAGAAAAGCTGTCTGTGTGTCTGTGTGTGTGTGTGTGTGCGTCTGTCTGTCTGTCCATGGTCAAAATGTGTTCCACTCGCTCTAGACAATACTACTAGGCTGATCTTTCTGAAAGTTTGTAGATATGTTGATTATGGGTCACAGATCATGCCCAATGTGTTATTTTACCGTTATAGCTGCTACTAGCAGACATAACGTTTTTTCTTTTTTATGGAATATATCAGAAAGTATTCGGCCGATCTTTCTGAAAATTTGTCTTCTGTTCATTATGGGTCACGGATCATGCCCAATGTTTTATTTTACCGTTATAGCCGTTACTAATGGCTATAACGGCCCATAACGTTTTCCTTCTTTATGGAATATCTCGGAAAGTACTCGGCTGATCTTTCTGAAAATTTGTAGGTATATTCACTACGGGTTACGGATGATGTCCCATGTATTACTTTACCGTTATAGCCATTACTAACGGCTATAACGGCCCAATAACGGTTTTTCTTCTTTATGGAATATCTCAGAAAGATTCTACACTCTCATGAGGGTAAAGACAATCTGAACCGACATATGATCCTACACTCTCATGAGGGTAAAGACAATCTGAACCCGATGTATGAACCTACACTCTCATGAGGGTAAAGACAATCTGAACCGATGTATGAACCTACACTCTCATGAGGGTAAAGACAATCTGAACCGACGTATGAACCTAATCGAAAGGTAAAGGCAATCGAAACCGACATATGATCCTATATTGTAGCTTCAACACATTACATGCGTATATGCATACACACACATACATACGCATGTGCATATGCTTGAATCCTTAACCCTCTTCAGTATGCACTTATCTGAGCTTAGTTACACCGAAAACCATTGGCAAGGTAAGTAACTCCGTAATTTGAACATGGTTACCCAATTAAAAAAAAATAATATAAAGAGAGGAAAGGAAATAATGAAATGAAAATAATTTTAAAAATTCCTACGAATATATAGGTTGCTATATCGTAAGTTTGAAGAATGTCACATGAGCCATTACTCGGGGGGGGAAAAAAAAAAAAATTCTTCTTCTTCAGAACTTTCTTCCGAATCGTTGTTCATCATACCCTGGAACCTCATCACAGTCGAAATCTAGGTCACTCTAAGCTTCATTACCCAGCACTTTCACTAAGTCTTACGCCGTAAATCCTACAAATCACAGTATCTCCGTCACTAAATCTCATTACAGAATGGCAGAAATCATGGTTAGCCATGGTGAAAAACAGCATTTCAACCTCAAAACTTTTAAAAAAATCCGTAATTTGAGAACCACAGCACGCATCGACTCGCATTTTTTTTTTGCAAATGGAAGTAAATGGCTACAGGAAGAAGGGAAGTCATGTTCTCGCGAGACTTCCTTTTCTATGAGAAACATGGCAGCGCCCATTGTTGCCACGTGTTTTACCGGGCGCTGGCAGGCGCTCAGCCTTTTGGCTGTGTGATTTCCGGTCGGGCGCTAGCGGGCGCACACTTGTCAAGACAGTTAACACACAGAAGCAGGATTCTTAACAGAATTACTGGTATCTTTTCAGAAGGTGTATTTTAAAGGGTTGTGAATGTGTTACAACTTGTGAGTTCACCTCAACGCCGTGACAGCCCTGATATGGCCCTCTGCTGTCCACTGGGCTACAGACAATTACCTTACCTCACCTTACCTTACCTTACATCACAATTCAACAGCTCATTCACATATATGCTGAAGTGCACTGTTCTGAGCTGCCAACCTCTCAAGAGACTTCACACACACAAACAAATCACACATGCACGCACACGCACACACACACACACACACTAGCAGAGGAAGAAGGTGGCATGGCCTCCACTGGGGGAGGAACAGCAACAGCAGTGACGGTTGTACTGTTGTGGTCACCGACGTGCTGACCACCACCACAGATGATCCTGGTGGCCCCTCATCGGCACTCATAGTGGCAGAACTGTCGTTGTCAATGCTGCGAAGGCTGCCCTGTGATGCTGACAGAGGCTTGTTGGAGGTCAAGGAGGAGAAGGGGGCAGTCCAGATGACCCCGGGGTGGTGTTGTCTGCTTCTCTGTCCCTGGCGGTGGAGGAAGTCTGGGGCAGATCCCCAGCTGGTGCGTCTGAGGACAAAGAACACTAAGGGCTGAGGATGTCCACCTGGGCTGGGGAACAGAGGGCCTGCGGCAGATCCCCACAGAAATGTCTGAGTACAGAGAACACTGGGGTTGAGGATGTCCACCTGGCTGGGGGACAGAGGGCCTGCGGCAGATGCCCACAGGAGTGTCTGAGGACAGAGAACACTGGGGCTGAGGAGTCCACCTGGTAGGGATAAGCCTAGGCAGATGCCCACAGCAGTGTCTGAGGACAGAGAACACTGGGGTTGAGGATGTCCACCTGGTAGGGGACAAGGGATACAGGCCACCCTTTTCACATCATGGAGGGTCCTATGGTGGAAACAGGTACTGTCCATGGGAGAAGGAGGAATGAAGAGCTGCCTGATGCTAGGTGTTTGGGTACATCATCAGGTCTGTAGAAACGCTTCAACTAACTCGGACTTCATCTTTCTGCTCTGATTCTATACTTCCTTTGACTGCTCAGTACTTATACTGCAATCACTGCTCAGTCCTTATACTGCATTCACTGCTCAGTCCTTATACTGCATTCACTACTCAGTCTTTATACTTCACTCACTGCTCAGTCTTTATACTGCATTCACTGCTCAGTCCTTATACTGCGTTCACTGCTAAGTCTTTATACTTCACTAACTGCTCAGTCTTTATACTTCACTCACTGCTCAGTCTTTATACTTCACTCACTGCTCAGTCCTTATACTGCATTCACTGCTCAGTCCTTATACTGCATTCACTGCTAAGTCTTTATACTTCGTTCACTGCTCTTGTAGAACTTCATGTTCTGCTCTCTCCATATGCTGGACTTTCTACTCTTGAACTCATGTTCTCCTCTCTCCATATGCTGGACTTTCTTCTCTGTCTTTAATTGAACTTCATGTTCTGCTCTCTCCATATGGTGGACTTTCTACTCTGTCTTTATTGAACTTCATGTTCTCCTCTCTCCATATGCTGGACTTTCTACTCTGTCTTTATTGAACTTCATGTTCTCCTCTCTCCACATGCTGGACTTTCTACTCTGTCTTTCTTGAACTTCATGTTCTGCTCTCTCCATATGCTGGACTTTCTACTCTGTCTTTATTGAACTTCATGTTCTCCTCTCTCCATATGCTGGACTTTCTACTCTGTCTTTATTGAACTTATGTTCTGCTCTCTTCATACTCTGGACTTTCTACTCTGTCTTTATTGAACTTGTTCTGCTCTCTCCATATGCTGGACTTTCTACTCTGTCTTTCTTGAACTTCATCTTCTGCTCTCTTCATATGCTGGACTTTCTAGTAATTCTACTCTGTCTTTCTTGAACTTCATCTTCTGCTCTCTTCATATGCTGGACTTTCTACTCTGTCTTTATTGAACTTATGTTCTCTGCTCTCTCCATATGCTAGACTTTCCACTCTGTCTTTATTGAACTTTACCTTCTGCTCCCTCCTTACACTTTATGTTCTCTGGCCTGTCACTTTTACTTCACGTTCTGCTCTGACCATGTACTTCACTTTCTGATTTCTACAGATTGTCTGATCTTTTAGTACACATTACTACAGGATCTATCCTAATATTTCATATCTAATCTGTCTGATCTTTCACTACACATTACTACAGGATCTATCCTAATATTTCATATTCTAATCTGTCTGATCTTTCACTACACATTACTACAGGATCTATCCTAATATTTCATATTCTAATCTGTCTGATCTTTCACTACACATTACTACAGGATCTATCCTAATATTTCATATTCTAATCTGTCTGATCTTTCACCACACATTACTACAGGATCTATCCTAATATTTCATATTCTAATCAGTCCACACATTTTACTCAGGTTACTTGCCAACAGACATCAGTGAAGAACTGCACAGATGATGACAACACTTGTCAGTATCTTTACATTCCTAAGTCACTATCTTTACATTCCCAGTCAATATATCTTTACATTCGTAAGTCTGTGCGAAAACTTTCTTGGGGCTTTGTTTAACTGACAGTTTCATTCACTCTCCTTCACAAAGGGATATTCCAAACCGATGCTGATGACCTTGCATACTGTAAACAAAAGGAAGCTAACAGTATGCTTCTCTGTCCATGATCAACTTACCGACAGATGCAAGGCATAAGGTTTTCACGGGAATGAACCATCTGTATTTTAAACAGCCCCCTCCCCTTCCACCTTGGTGATGAAGTGACCAAGTTTCATGCAAGGCTTTTCCATTCCAAAGTGCAGGCAGCCCCTACCCCCCCCCCCCCCCCCCCCCCCTCATCCCCTCACCCTACCCTACCCCATCCCCCTTTGTTGCCTTGGTCCTCCCAACAAACCCCCACCTTCCTCCATATGCAGTGGAGTGGGGCTGGGGGCGCTGGTGGTGTCCGAGTCGTCCCCGTCCCCGTTGTCCTCTTCACTGCTGCTGACGTCTTCCTCTCCCTCCGACACCGCCGTAGTTGTCGACGCCACACTCTCACACACAGACGTCGTGCGACGCTCCGACTGAAAAACATCAGCTCAACGTCTGGTTCTGCCTGTTTTAATTTGTTTTCATTTACACAGAGCCATAAATTGTATAAGTCAGCAATTAATGTTTTCTTCATCTCAACTGACATGTCACAAAGAAAATACAGCAGAGTGTAGTAAAAACACACAATCAAGACTTTTCTTCATCCTCCCTGTTTGGCTAACTATACTCGCCATACAACTATCTCAGCTAATTATACTCACCATACAATATCTCAGCTAACTATACTCACCATACAACTATCTCAGCTAACTATACTCGCATACAACGATCGAGACTTTTCTTTATCCTCCCTGTTTGGCTAACTATACTCAACATACAACTATCCCAGCTAACTATACTCACCATACAACTATCTCAGCTGACTATACTCACCATACAACTATCTCAGTTAACTGTACTCACCATACAACTATCACAGCTAACTATACTCACCATACAACCACCTCAGCTAACTATACTCACCATACAACTATCTCAGCTAACTATACTCACCATACAACTATCTCAGCTAACTATACTCACCATACAACTATCTCAGCTAACTATACTCACCATACAACCATCTCGGCTAACTATACTCACCATACAACCATCTCAGCTAACTTTACTCACCATACCACGATCAAACTTTTCTTCATCCTCCCCGTTTTAATAATAATGTATGGATTTTATATGGCGCAATTCTTGGGGTCAACTCATTGCGCTCAACACACACTCAAACACTTGCACTGACATGTGTTCATACACACACACACACACACACACACACACACCGCCACAGCCACACTTATCAAGTTCATCGGTTCAAGCGTAAACAATACAGTTTTGCATGCAGTACATAAAAAGTCAGGTCAGAATAATACACACAGCATTTAGATATCATGGTTGAAGAAGGCTTTCCTAAAGAAGTTTTGCTAACTATACTCACCATACGACATCTCAGCTAACTATACTCACCATACAACTATCTCAGCTAACTATACTCACCCTACCTAACTCCTTGCATACCACTATCAGTAGGTAGTCATTGAACACTTTGCAGACCTTCTGGCGCTTCTGGCCCACACTGAACAAACTGCAGCCAATCGCTTCCTTCTCTACAGACACACTTTGAACAAACTGCAGCCGTCACTTCCTTCTCTACAGACACACACTGAACAAAACTGCAGCCGTTCACTTCCTTCTCTATAGCCACACACTCACACACTGAACAAACTGCAGCTGTTCAGTTCACTTCCTTCCTTCTCTATAGCCACACACACTGAACAAACTGCAGCCGTTCACTTCCTCTCTATCTCTACGCACACACACTGAACAAACTGCAGCCGTTCACTTCCTTCTCAACAGTCACACACTGAACAAACTGCAGCCGTTCACTTCCTTCTCTATGGCCACACTGAACAAACTGCAGCCAACAAACTGCAGCCGTTCACAAACTGCAGCCGTCCTTCCTTCTTCTCAACATCACACACTGAACAAACTGCAGCTGTTCGCTTCCTTCTCACAGCACACACTGAACAAACAGCACACACTGAACAAAACTGCAGCCGTTCACTTCCTTCTCTCAACAACCACACACTGAACAAACTGCAGCCATTCACTTCCTTCTCTACAGACACACACTGAACAAACTGCAGCCGTTCACTTCCTTCTCTACAGACACACACTGAACAAACTGCAGCCGTTCACTTCCTTCTCTACCGTTGAACAAACTGCAGCTGTTCACTTCCTTCTCAACAGCAACACACTGAACAAACTGCAGCCGTTCACTTCCTTCTCTACAGACACACACTGAACAAACTGCAGCCGTTCACTTCCTTCTCTATGGCCACACACTGAACAAACTGCAGCCTTTCACTTCCTTCTCTACGGCCACACACTGAACAAACTGCAGCCGTTCACTTCCTTCTCTACAGACACACACTGAACAAACTGCAGTCGTTCACTTCCTTCTCTAACAGACACACACTGAACAAACAGACACACACACTGAACAAACTGCAGCCGTTCACTTCCTTCTCTACAGACACACACTGAACAAACTGCAGCCATTCACTACCTCCTCTACAGCCACACACACTGAACAAACTGCAGCCGTTCACTTTCCTTCTCTCCTCAACAGCCACACACTGAACAAACTGCAGCTGTTCACTTCCTTCTCTATGGCCACAATCTGAACAAACTGCAGCCATTCACTTCCTTCTCTACAGACACACACTGAACAAACTGCAGCCGTTCACTTCTTCTCTACAGACACACACTGAACAAACTGCAGCCGTTCACTTCCTTCTTAACAGTCACACACTGAACAAACTGCAGCCATTCACTGCCTTCTCTATGGCCACACACTGTTCTCAACAACCACACACTGAACAAACTGCAGCCGTTCACTTCCTTCTCAACAGCACACACTGAACAAACTGCAGCCGTTCACTTTCCTTCTCTCTACGGTCACACACTGAACAAACTGCAGCCGTTCACTTCCTTCTCTCCAGACACACACTGAACAAACTGCAGCCGTTCACTTCCTTCTCTACAGACACACACTGAACAAACTGCAGCTGCAGCCTTCACTTCCTTCTCTATGGCCACACACTGAACAAACTGCAGCCGTTCACTTCCTTCTCTCACAGCCACACACTGAACAAACTGCAGCCCGTTCACTTCCTTCTCTATGGCCACACACTGAACAACTGCAAACTGCAGCCATTCACTTCCTTCTCAACAGCCACACACTGAACAAACTGCAGTCCTTCACTTCCTTCTCTACAGACACACACTGAACAAACTGCAGCCGTTCACTTCCTTCCTCTCTAGGGCCACACTGAACTATAGCTGTTCACATTGTTTTCTATAACCAGACACTGAACAAGCTGCAGCCGTTCACTGCGGCCAAAAGATGATAGTATTATTTGCTTGATCTCGCCTTCAGTGTAATAACAAACATACCCATCTACAGGAACATGAAGGAAAAATCAGTAGCCGAGGTTTATATGAAAGACTGATAAACAATAAACTAAGACTTTTTTAATATACAATATGGGCACATACACCAAGCAGTTATCATGAGATTTTCTTTGACGTAATATGAAGTTACGTCAGTAAGTGTGATAATCTTATTTCAACCAAAAGTGCAGGAAGCTGCTGGATTTTACCATCATTTTTATATCAAGCAGAAGCAACATAATCAGCATTTTAACATTATCGCTTAGAAGTAGGAAAAGCATCTACATCTTCATTCTATTCTTACATAAAACGAACATAAATCAGTTTTCATACAAAATGTATATAAAATCAACCACTACTCTACATCATTTAAAAAAATTTTTTTTTTTTAAATATGAGCAAAACAGCCTATTAACCTTTATACCACTGTTATTGCCATATGGCACCAGCCTAACACAGTGCTGATGTCACCATATGGCACCAACCTAACACAGTGCTGATGTCACCATATGGCACCAACCTTACACAGTGCTGATGTCACCATATGGCACCCACCCTAACACAGTGCTGATGTCACCATATGGCACCACCTTACACAGTGCTGATGTCACCATATGGCACCACCTCCCACATTCACAGTGCTGACAGTGCTGATGTCACCATATGGCACCAACCTTACACAGTGCTGATGTCACCATATGGCACACCCTAACACAGTGCTGATGTCACCATATGGTATCACCTTTACACAGTGCTGATGTCACAATATAGCACCAGCCTAACACAGTGCTGATGTCACTATATGGCACCACCCTGACAGTACTGATGTCACCATATAGTATCATCCTAACACAGTGCTGATGTCACCACCCTAACACAGTGCTGATGTCACCATATGGCACCAACCTAACACAGTGCTAATGTCATGTCACCAGCCTAACACAGTGCTCATGTCACCATATGGCACCACCCTAACACAGTGCTGATGTCACCAAATGGCACCACCCTAACACAGTGCTGATGTCGTGTCACCAGCCTAACACAGTGCTGATGTCATGTCATCAGCCTAACACAGTGCTGATGTCACCATATGGCACCAGCCTAACACAGTGCTGGTGTCACCATATGGCACCAGCCTAACACAGTGCTGATGTCACCATATATGGCACCACCCTAACACAGTGCTGATGTCACCATATGGCACCCAACCTAACACAGTGCTAATGTCATGTCATCAGCCTAACACAGTGCTGATGTCACCATATGGCACCACCCTAACACAGCGCTTATGTCATGGCACCAGCCTAACACAGTGCTGATGTCACCATATGGCACCAGCCTAACACAGTGCTGATGTCACCATATGGCACCAGCCTAACACAGTGCTGATGTCACCATATGGCACCAGCCTAACACAGTGCTGATGTCATCATATGGCACCACCCTAACACAGTGCTGATGTCACCATATGGCACCAACCTAACACAGTGCTAATGTCATGTCATCAGCCTAACACAGTGCTGATGTCACCATATGGCACCAGCCTAACACTGTGCTGATGTGTCACCAGCCTAACACAGTGCTGATGTCATGTCACCAACCTAACACAGTGCTGATGTCACCATATGGCACCACCCTCACACTGTGCTGATGTCACCATATGTCACCAGCCCTACAGAGTGCTGATGTCATGTCACCAGCCAAACACAGTGCTGATGTCATGTCACCAGCCTAACACAGTGCTGATGTCACCATATGGCACCAGCCTAACACAGTGCTGATGTCATGTCACCAACCTAACACAGTGCTGATGTCATGTCACCAACCTAACACAGTGCTAATATCATGTCATCAGCCTAACACAGTGCTAATGTCACCATATGGCACCACCTTCACACAGTGCTGATGTCACCATATGTCACCAGCCCTACAGAGTGCTGATGTCATGTCACCAGCCTAACACAGTGCTGATGTCATGTCACCAGCCTAACACAGTGCTGATGTCACCATATGGCACCAGCCTAACACAGTGCTGATGTCACGTCACCAGCCTAACACAGTGCTGATGTCGTGTCACCACCCTAAGACAGTGCTGATGTCATGTCACCAGCCTAACACAGTGCTGATGTCATGTCACCAGCCTAACACAGTGCTGATGTCACAATATCGCACCAACCCTAGAGTGCTGATGTCATGTCACAGCCTAACACAGTGCTGATGTCATGTCACCAACCTAACACAGTGCTGATGTCACCATGGGCCGTACTTACATGTCATTGGTAACGGGGAAGTGACCTACTATCTCGTTGTAAGCTCGAAGGTCTGTTACTTGCAGATCCATATGTCGAGAGTAACCTTTAACCTCGTGGTTTACAGTGGGTGAGGGGTGGGTAATGTACAACGAGGATAGGGCATGAGTTCGCCCTGGGTAGATCAAAACAAAGCCATTGGACACGTTCAATGATCACGAACTTCACGCAAAGTTAAGATTTCATTGTCACAAAATCTTCCAGCTGACAGACAGTCTCCAAGAAGACAATGAATTTCATTTGCACAGACTGAGACACGGAACTCGGCCCCCTGCTCTGCAAGTGTGTCTGTAGCTCCCAAGTTCGTCTGCTATGATAGTTGCTTAGCTCTTGGTGTGTGTGTGTTTGGGGGGTAGGCTAAATCTGTCTTCGTGCCTGTGTGTGTGTCACTGTTACTTTGTGTCAGTATGTGTATGTTTGCATGTGAGTGTGACTTCATCATGTATAATTATGGCCTTTTAATAGTTTTATCAAATTTGTTTTAGTTAAGCTGCTTTTTCAGTCTTTGTGTGTGTCTGTGTCAGTGTGTTTGTGGGCATGCGCAAAAGGTCGGGGGTTATTCAAGACATGCGCAGAAGAAGGGAATCCCTCTTTTTAGCTGACCTTCACCCTTTACTTTAAAGATACTTCGTAGGTAGAAACTGAGACAAAACCCAGATGATATAGGCACTGAAGTAGACTGCACTGAACCCACAGGGTTTGTACCCTGAAGTTAATCTCGTTGTAGAAGTAAATTTACCGGTGACATATAAGTACAGCCCTTTATGCAACCAACCTACACAGTGCTGATGTCACCATATGGCACCACCCTAACACAGTGCTGATGTCACCATGTGATACCAGACCTACACAGTGCTGATGTCATGTCACAACCCTTACACAGTGCTGATGTCATGTCATCCCTAAAACAGTGCTGATGTCATGTCATCACCCTAAAACAGCGCTGATGTCATGTCATCACCCTAACACAGTGCTGATGTCACCATGTGATACCAGCCCTTCAGAGTGCTGATGTCATGTCACCACCCTAACACACTGCTGATGTTGTGTCACCAGCCTAACACAGTGCTGATGTCATGTCACCAGCCTAACACAGTGCTGATGTCACCATATGGCACTAGCCCTACAGAGTGCTGATGTCATGTCACCACCCTAACAGCATGCCTCAGCTGCCATATGGCAACCAAATTACTATGATTCCCTGTGTGTGATATGCAGTGCTAGCAAGATTTGCGGGCTGTGAGGAAGAAAAAAGAAGAAAAAGCTGTATTGTTTGTGTGTAAGCAGCAAGGCATTTTGGACACTGAAAGACAAGACAGGGGAAGCAACTTGGTGCTGTCCGCCCACTGATAGAAGGCAGTGAGTGGGACATGTGTCAATTGTGTTAGCCATACATATCTGACATGGTACAGTACATAACTTCACACTGTGTCTGTCACCCGACCACTTTTCAATAATTCTAGCATGAAGTAAAGGGCACATTCTGAACGCGTCCCAGGCAAAATCCTTCCTACTCCACACACTATTTCTTTTTCTTCTTTGGTAAGCTTGACAGCGATAGTTTCAAAGTTTTCTTGGATCGATTCTCTATCTAAACATGTCCGTAGTAATCTGTAAACAACTTGAAATATGTCAGTGACAGCTGCCATGTCCTGTGTAGGAGCGGCAGCGTAAAATAAATTCTCCACTTTCACCGTCTTCCAATTAATGGCAGCAATCACACTGAATACTTAGTGTTAGGCGCAAGCTAACAGAACATCTAATTTTTTTTTTTTTTTTTGCAACAAGGATGGTATTTTTATATTTTTTCACTGTTACCATTTCTTCCTTTAACTCTGGTAGGCTTTTGTTACTGATTGCACATACAAGATTTTAAAGCATTGAGTGAGAATTCAAGTAAAGTTGGAGTGAGAAATAATCAGTTTCAGGATAAAAATGCTGTGATTCAGGCTGTCATTTAGTGGGCCCATGGTTTTTCATGCTTGATAAAGGTTTCATAAATAAACCAAAAATTTGCAATATGCTTATAGAGTGTTGATGGTTTTTACTATTGAAAGGACAGTATTTTGATGCAAAGAGCTTAGAACAAGAAATGTTGGGCATTTTCATGTCAAGCCGTCAAAATTCCATGTTTTCATGGTACAACAGTTGTTTGGTATTAGCTACAAGATAACAACTGTACCAAGTAAAAAGTTTGTTTTCATCTCTTCTTTACACTTGTATACATTTGCTAATAAAAAGAATCTTTAATTTTCCATTGCCAAAGTAATAATTCATCACACTGCATCATTATGAAAGTATTAACAACTGAGGAAGTTACTGAGCAGCCTATACCAATAACAGGACAACAAGATGGTGAACTGTGTACAACAGTCCCCTTCAATAATGACATCGTTTCATTGTTCGAGGAGGAGACCAACAGCAACAGTAAGGGGCAGGTAACACACAGGCAGTTAAAGAGGCATCACTAATTACATGGAGCAGCTGGTGGCACTTGGGCTCTCCATCAGTAGTTCCACCACTGACACTGACAGTGTCACAGAAGTGACAGTTTCAGTGCAAAGTCACAGAGCAAGGACAACAGGTGGTGGTTGTACCAAGCCACACCATGACAGAGCAAGAACAGGTGGTGATTGTACCAGGCATGACAGAGCAAGAACAGGTGGTGGTTGTACCAGGCCAACCCCACACCATGACAGAGCAACAACAGGTGGTGGTTGTACCATGCCAACCCCACGCCATGACAGAGCAAGAACAGGTGGGGGTTGTACCAGGCCAACCCCACGCCATGACAGAGCAACAACAGGTGGTGGTTGTACCAGCCATGACAGAGCAAGGACAACAGGTGGTGGTTGTACCAGGCCAACCCCACGCCATGACAGAGCAAGGAGAACAGGTGGTGGTTGTACCAGCCATGACAGAGCAAGGACAGGTGATGGTTGTACCAGCCATGACAGAGCAAGGACAACAGGTGGTGGTTGTACCAGGCCAACCCCACGCCATGACTGAGCAAGGAGAACAGGTGGTGGTTGTACCAGCCATGACAGAGCAAGGAGAACAGGTGGTGGTTGTACAGGCCAACCCCACGCCATGACAGAGCAAGAACAGGTGGTGGTTGTACCAGGCCAACCCCACGCCATGACAGAGCAAGGAGAACAGGTGGTGGTTGTACCAGGCCACCCCCACGCCATGACAGAGCAAGAACAGGTGGTGGTTGTACCAGCCATGACAGAGCAAGAACAGGTGGTGGTTGTACCAGCCAACCCCATGCCAAAACAGAGCAAGGAGAACAGGTGGTGGTTGTACCAGCCATGACCAAGAACAGGTGGTGGTTGTACCAGCCATAACAGAGCAAGGAGAACAGGTGGTGGTTGTACCAGGCCAACCCCATGCCATGACAGAGCAAGAGAACAGGTGGTGGTTGTACCAGCCATGACAGAGCAAGGACAACAGGTGGTGGTTGTACCAGCCATGACAGAGCAAGGAGAACAGGTGGTGGTTGTACCAGGCCAACCCCATGCCATGACAGAGCAAGGAGAACAGGTGGTGGTGGTTGTACCAGCCATGACACAGCAAGGACAACAGGTGGTGGTTGTACCAGCCCACCATGACAGAACAAGAACAGGTGGTGGTTGTACCAGGCCAACCCCACACCATGACAGAGCAAGGAGAACAGGTGGTGGTTGTACCAGCCATGACACAGCAAGGACAACAGGTGGTGGTTGTACCAGGCCAACCCCACGCCATGACCAGCACAAAGTTCACCAGGGAACAGGCCAGCTGATCAGACCTTGTCATTCCTTCAGTCCTCTGTGCTGCTCACCTTGTCATTCCTTCAGTCCTCTATACTGACCAGGGAACAGGCCAGCTGACCAGACCTTGTCATTCCTTCAGTCCTCTATGCTGACCAGGGAACAGGCCAGCTGATCAGACCTTGTCATTCCTTCAGTCCTCTGTGCTGCTCACCTTGTCATTCCTTTAGTCCTCTATACTGACCAGGGAACAGGCCAGCTGACCAGACCTTGTCATTCCTTCAGTCCTCTATGCTGACCAGGAAAGGCCAGCTGACCAGACCTTGTCATTCCTTCAGTCCTCTATGCTGACCAGGGAACAGGCCAGCTGATCAGACTTTGTCATTCCTTCTGTCCTCTATGCTGACCAGGGAACAGGCCAGCTGATCAGACCTTGTCATTCCTTCTGTCCTCTATGCTGACCAGGGAACAGGCCAGCTGACCAGCTCACCAGGGAACAGGCCAGCTGACCAGACCTTGTCATTCCTTCTGTCCTCTATGCTGACCAGGGAACAGGCCAGCTGACCACAGCTCACCAGGGAACAGGCCAGCTGACCAGACCTTGTCATTCCTTCTGTCCTTTATGCTGACCAGGGAACAGGCCAGCTGACTACAACTCACCAGGGAACAGGCCAGCTGACCAGACCTTGTCATTCCTTCTGTCCTTTATGCTGACCAGGGAACAGGCCAGCTGACCACAGCTCACCAGGGAACAGGCCAGCTGACCAGACCTTGTCATTCCTTCTGTCCTCTATGTTGACCAGGGAACAGGCCAGCTGACCACAGCTCACCAGGGAACAGGCCAGCTGACCAGACCTTGTCATTCCTTCTGTCCTCTATGCTGACCAGGGAACAGGCAGCTGACCACAGCTCACCAGGGAACAGGCCAGCTGACCAGACCTTGTCATTCCTTCTGTCCTTTATGCTGTTCACCAGGGAACAGGCCAGCTGACCAGACCTTGTCTTCACCTCTATGCTGACCAGGTCAGCTGACCACAGTTCACCAGGTCAGTCCAGACCCTGTCATTCCTTCAGCTCTCATCCATTCATTCCTGCTGTCAGCCTTCCATCCCTTTTTTTTCACTTTCCATTTCATGAGCAGCTTTGGTCAAAATGTTCAGACCAATGGAGGGGGTGGAGGAGGAGAGAAGAAACTTTAAACTCATAAACACGGATACCTCGAGGCTGCTGATTCCTTTACACACCACATCTGCTTTCAAATTGTGGATTTACTTCATTATTATTCAAGCTTTGTATCATGGTATATTCTTCTTTCCTTCTTTTTTTTTTTTTTTTTTTGGTCACAAACAAAATGAATTTGCCAATACATCAAATATTAAAACAAATCACAGACGCTTTGTATCAAATGCAGAACATTAAAAACTACAAGTGAATGTGGACCAATAGAACAAGATGCATACTAGAATGGTAAATGAGAATCAGCTGAGCAAAAAAAAAAAAATCAAACAGCAGACAAATAAATATGGAAGAAATAGGATGGAGGCCCAGCTACAAAAAATGGGAAAAAACTATGCAGCCTAGAGGACTGCAGAAAGAAAGGAAACCAGATCAGGTGGAAGGGAACGTGGCATGCTGAGAGCCCAGCTGTGCTGCTGAGGTATTTCAGTGGCCCCTGTACCACATGGGATGATCCCTCCTCTCTGGCAAAATACCTCTCACACTTCACAATGGACACAGGTCAGAGCTCTGTGTGTGTGTGTGTGCTCATGTGTGTGTGTGTGTGTGTAAGTGTGTGTATGTGTGTGTGTGTGTGTGTGTGTGTGTTTTTTGTGGAAACAAAAGCTTCAATATTTCATGTTAAGAACTTGTGTACTTTGGCCAATTTTCGCAAGATACAGCTTACGCGGGTGGGAACACAGGAACATCAAAGCTTTCACTCCTGTTCCCTTGTCTGAGCAAGCTGTTACACAGTGTGACAATGTGCTCAAATACACACACCTTCAGACATGAACAACCTGCTGTTTTTATTTCTGTAATTTATTGTGTGTAGCTCAGAGAGGAGGACTGACAGACAGCAGCAGCCAGGAAACCCATGGACCACAGCATTGAACAGTTCTGCACTACTTCACCTCTGCAGTCACTGATGTTGGCCATTGGACTTTGCCACACACAGCACTGAACAGTTCTGCACTACTTCACCTTTGCAGTCGCTGATGTTGGCCATTGGACTTTGCCACATATTTCATGCTATGGCAGGGAGGCCTTCAACTGCACAGGAACAAGACAGTGGGAGTTTTCCCACCAGAACACTGTGAACCCTTCATTCTTCTGCCGACCCTCCAGTTCCCTTTGGATTTAATCTCACATGATGCCATTCTACGGAGAACAGAGCTGTACTGCACTTTTTGTTTAGTCAGTCTGCTTTGTTTTCAACTACACAGCACTCTGGTTTGTGTGCCTGTCCTTGTTTAAGTTTTGCCAGCACACTGTTGAAGTACAATTTTGTTTAGAAAAAATAAAGTCCACACAAAAATCAATGTACTTTACTTGTATCACCACGCTTTATTGCTGCAAAATCTAAAACTACAATCATTCCTCTTTCTTTTAAAAGATAAGACTTACGCTTGGTTCATGGATCATGACCTTCTCATCTTTTGAAGTCAGATATCATTTTACAGTTTCTTCAGTATGACCATGGGACAGGACTCCTCTAAAACCGGCAGGATGGCACTCTACACTTCAGTGGCAGGTAGGAGTTACTCTACATCCTCCTGTACACCATGCACTCTCTTCCTACGGGGGAAAACAATGTATGTCATGTCTACACCATGCTCAGTCTCTCTGTCAGTGGAAAAGGAGAAAAACACTTTGTCATGTGTCTCTGGTGGTGTGTTCTTCACATGGAGTGTTGGGACTGCCCTGTGCCCTGCACACCTGCTTCTTCACCTGTTCTTTGTGCTCCTGCAGGATGGCCTCCAGGTTCAGCTTCTTCTTGTAGTTGAAGTAGAAGTTTTTGCACTGGGACTCTGTCTTGGTGCCCACAGCATTGGCAATGGCAGCCCAGTCACGTCCATGGTCTCTCTCAGGCCTGTCACAGGGACACTGCATGTCAGTGTACAACACACAGCAACGTCCACCTAGAAAACCCTTCAGCCCAACCCTAACACACTGCATGTCAGTATACAACGTCCACCTCTAAAAACCCTTCAGCCCAACCCTAACACACTGCATGTCAGTATACAACACACAGCAATGTCCACCTAGAAAACCCTTCAGCACAGCCCTAAACCACTGCATGTCAGTATACAACACACAGCAATGTTACCTAGAAAACCCTTCAGCCCAACCCTAACATGTGCAATGCAACATCCACATAGAAAGTCCTTCAGCCCAACCCTAACACACTGCATGTCAGTATACAACACACAGCAATGTTAACCTAGAAAACCCTTCAACCCAACCCTAACACACTGCATGTCAGTGTACAACACACAGCAACGTCCATCTAGAAAACCCTCCATGCAACCCAACATGTACAACGCAAAGCAACGTCCACCTCTAAAAACTCTTCAGCCCAACCCTAACACACTGCATGTCAGTATACAACACACAGCAATGTTCACCTAGAAAACTCTTCAGCCCAAACCTAACATGTACACTGCATGTCAGTATACAACACACACAGCAACGTCCACCTAGAAAACCCTTCAGCCCAACCCTACCATGGACTGCATGTCAGTATACAACATACAGCAACGTCCATCTACAAAACCCTTCAGCCCAACCCTAACATGTACAACACACAGCAATGTCCACCTAGAAAACCCTTCAGCCCAACCCTAACATGTACATTGCATGTCAGTATACAACACACAGCAATGTCCACCTAGAAAACCCTTCAGCCCAACCCTACCATGGACACTGCATGTCAGTATACAAAACACAGCAACGTCCACCTAGAAAACCCTTCAGCCCAACCCTACCATGTACAACGCACAGCAACGTCCACTTAGAAAACCCTCAGCCCAACCCTACCATGTACAACGCAGAGCAACGTCCACCTAGAAAACCCTTCAGCCCAACCCTACCATGTACAACGCACAGCAACGTCCACCTAGAAAACCTTTCAGCCCAACCCTACCATGTACAACGCACAGCAACGTCCACCTAGAAAACCTTTCAGCCCAACCCTACCATGTACAACACACAGCAACGTCCACCTAGAAAACCCTTCAGCCAAACCTACCATGTACAACACAGAGCAACGTCCACCTAGAAAACCCTTCAGCCCAACCCTACCATGTACAACGCACAGCAACGTCCGCCTAGAAAACCCTTCAGCCCCCAACCCTACCATGTACAATGCACAGCAAGAGTCCGCCTAGAAAACCCTTCAGTTTTGTCTTGCCCAACCCTACCATGTACAACGCACAGCAACGTCCGCCTAGAAAACCCTTCAACCCTACCATGTACAATGCACAGTAACGTCCACTTAGAAAACCCTTCAGCCCAACCCTAACATGTACAACACACAGCAACGTCCACCCACCTAGAAAACCTTTCAGCCCAACCCTACCATGTACAACACACAGCAACGTCCACCTAGAAAACCCTTCAGCTCAAACCTACCATGTACAACACAGACACGTCCACCTAGAAAACCCTTCAGCCCAACCCTAACACACTGCACATCAGTGTACAACACACAGATTATCTGAATGGAAAAACATTTCTCCACAGCCCACACACACATGGACACAATGTGCACTGTGGGAGAGTCCAACGCTGGTCTGGACCCGACAAGTTTTGTCTCTTGTTCTTTTTTCAACCCCTAACTCCCCCCCCCCCCCCCCCCCCCCCAACCCCCCACACCACACACAGAAGAGAGCCCTTTTTCAAACCTAACTCTAACATACAGACAAAAAGGGTCCTTTTGCAACTCTAACTCCAACACAAAGACTCAGACAGACAGGGTCATTTTTCACCCCTAACTCCCACACACACAGACAGAAGGGTCATTTTTCAACCCTAACTCTCACACACAGACAGACAGGGTCTTTTTTCAACCCTAAGTACCCCACACAGACAGACAGGGTCTTTTTTCAACCCTAAGTACCCCACACAGACAGACAGGGTCCTTTTTCAACCCAACTCCAGCACACAGACAGACAGGGACTTTTTTTCAATCCTAAGTACCCCACACACAGACAGACAGGTCCCTTTTTCAACCCTAAGTGCCTACACAGACAGACAGGGTCCTTTTTCAACCCTAACTACCCCACACAGACAGACAGGGTCCTTTTTCAACCCTACTCCCACAGACAGACAGACAGGGTCCTTTTTCAACCCTAAGTGCCCACACACAGACAGACAGGTCCCTTTTTCAACCCTAAGAACCCCACACAGACAGACAGGGTCCTTTTTCAACCCTAACTACCCCACACAGACAGACAGGGTCCTTTTTCAACCCTAACTCCCACAGACAGACAGACAGGGTCCTTTTTCAACCCTAACTCCACACACAGACAGACAGGGTCCTTTTTCAACCCTAACTCCCCACACAGACAGACAGGGTCCTTTTTCACACCTAACTCCCCCACACAGACACAGACAGACAGGGTCCTTTTTTCAACCATAAGTACCCCACACAGACAGACAGGGTCCTTTTTTCAACCCTAACTCCCACACACAGACAGAAAGGGTCCTCCTTTTTCAACCCTAACTCCCTCACACAGACTGAAAGGGTCCTTTTTCAACCCTAAGTAACAACCCTAAGTACCCACAGATGGACAGGGTCCTTTTTTCAACCCTAAGTACCCCACACAGACATAGACAGGGTGGTGCTTTTCAACCCTACCTACCCCACACACAGACAGACAGGGTCCTTTTTTTCAACCCTAAGTACCCCACACAGACAGACACGGTCCTTTTTCAACCCTAAATACCCCATACACAGACAGACAGGGTTGTTTTCAACCCTAAGTACCCCACACAGACCGACAGGGTCCTTTTTCAACCCTAACTCCAACACAGAGACTCAGACAGACAGGGTCTTTTTCAACCCTAACTCCCACACACACAGCCAGACAGGGTCCTTTTTTTCAACCCTACCTACCCCCCACACACAGACAGACAGGGTCTTTTTTCAACCCAAAGTACCCCACACAGACAGACAGGGTCTTTTTTTCAACCCTAAGTAACCCCCACACACAGACAGACACGGTCCTTTTTCAACCCTAACTACCCCACATAGACAGACAGGGTCCTTTTTCAACCCTCACTCCCACAGACAGACAGAGAGGGTCCTTTTTCAACCCTACATACCACACACAGACAGACAGGGTCCTTTTCAACCCTAACTCCCACACACAGACAGACAGGGTCCTTTTTCAACCCTAAGTACCCCACACAGACAGAAAGGGTCCTTTTTCCAACCCTAAGTACCCTACACACAAACAGAAAGGGTCCTTTTTCAATTCTACGTACCCCCACAGACAGACAGGGTCCTTTTTCAATCCTAAGTACCCCAACACAGATAGACAGGGTCCTTTTTCAACCCCAAACTCCCACACACAGACAGAAAGGTCCTTTTTCAACCCTAACTCCCCCACACAGACAGAAAGGGTCCTTTTTCAACTCTAAGTACCCCACACAGACAGAAAGGGTCCTTTTTCAACTCTAAGTACCCCAAGTTTCAAAATGGAGCGACTGATGGCAGAGAACAAAGCAAAATTTAGAAAGAGAGGGGGTTAGTTACCGCCAAGGACATTGACAAACAAAGCACAGGACAAGACGCGATGCATTTCAACCTCTTGGGTCTTCTTAAGGCAAAAAAAAAAAAACGATCACATTTAACATTTAGGACAGTACAAACAAGGAACGAAGCGAGACTTACCTGGCGTCCATGTGGTGTTAAGAATGGCCGCCAGAAGGAAATGACAGAGGGGATTATGGGAGAGGAAAAAGGGGGGGGGGGGGGTGTGGAGGGAGGGGAGGAGTGAGAGGATGGGGTTGTGTAGTGTGGTTAGTTTAACTGGCATTACTACATCAATGCCACCACATTCTTTCACTTACGACAATGGTCACCACCCTATAGTACTGTAGATCTCATCTCAGTGATTAACATCCATCAGTCACTGATCATTTCCTTTATTCCCCCATTGGCATTATCATACTTACCAATACCCTACCCTACTCCTTTTACAAAAAATCACCATTATCCTACACCACTATGGATCATACCTACACCTTGACCATGATCATCTTCCACCCATCTTTGAACACCTCCCCCGTTCCCCTACCAGCATTTTACACCAGCGCCACAACATTATCCCACCTATACAACAATTATCATCATCCAACAGTACTGTTTTTCTCAAATGATCCATGATCATCACCCATCAGTCATCTACCCCTATCCCCCTCCACCCTCTTTCTCAACCTGCAACATTATACTAATGCCACCTTATTATTCCATTTACCACAATGACCATCATCCTGCAGTACTATTGATCTCACCCATGCCAATGAGCATCACCCACAGGTCATTGATATTTTCCTTTATACCCCCAACTTGCACCATTGCACCATCACCACTACATTTTTCCACTTATATAACAATAATCATCATCCTATGGTACTACTGATCTAAAATGATTACCATTTATCAGTCACTGAAAATACTCCCATCCAGTGAACACCTTCATACTACTGCTGCACTATATATGGAAATGAAGAAAGCTGACCAAATTGACAAAGGAAGGAGGACAGCAGCCCCAACTGTAAAAGGTAGCCTCCTTGGAATAAATCAGAAGTATTTCCAAGGAGACAAATAGGAGGATGACTTGAGCAGCACCCAGACTTCAACAAGAGGGATGCATACTACCACATGCCCATCAGACCAAGTGAACATTGTGAGACTCAGGATAGGGCTCTCCAGACTTTACCATCACAGGTCCATTATATTCCACACCTGTGAGAAATCAAACTATCAATGCAGTACAGCCCCAGAGACAGCGGAACATTCCCAGCTAAACCAAAACTAGAAACCTAGCCTGCCAACTCACCAATGAGTGCAAAACCTCACTGACCACTGGAGGGGTCTTCACCATACAGCAGCCTCCATCAGTACCTCCAGGACTCCTACCTAAGTAAGAAGAAGACCATCATTGTGGGACTGAGAACAGGGCGCTCCAGACTGTGACATCACATCTCCACAATATTCTACACTGGCGAGTCTTCAATTTATCCATGCCTGCCCCAGTGACAGCGAAACATTCCCAGCGGCACTAAAAGTGGAAACCTAGCCTGCCAACACACCAACGGGTGCAAAACTTTACTGACCCACTAGAGGGCCTTCACCATGCAGCAGCCTTTTGCCAGTACCTCCAGGATTCCTGCCTAAGTGAACGGAGAAGAAGACCTTCCTATGGTGCTGTTGATCTTACTTGATCATCACCCATCAGTGACTGATTAATGAAAGGTTTTTTGAGTGTGTGTGTGTGTGTGTATATATATATATATATATATATATATATATATATATATATATATATATATATGTGTGTGTGTGTGTGTGTGTGTGTGTGTGTGTGTGTGTGTGTATACATATATGTGTGTGTGCGTGTGTGAATATGTGTGACAACTTCCCACAGTTAGTCTCACCATCATCATAACTCACCCACAATACTGTTTACATGTGCTCCCCCCCCCCCCCCCCCCCCCCCTTTTGTGTGTACACATGATACCTTGTTTCTCATTGAGCATTGCTATCTTTTCTCACCAACATCAGCATATTAATGCCAACACATTATTTCACCTGTTACAATGAACATCATCCCCCACAGCATTGTTTACTTTTTCAACAGCACTATTTGTATGACCTCCCACCCCCACCCCCCACCTCATAGTGGATGGAGATATATGAGCTCTCCTTCTCTTGCCCCCCCCCCCCCCCCCCCCCCACACACACACACACACATTACCCTCCCTCCCCACCCACACCCCCTTTTTTTTTTCTTTCCCAAACCCTCCCCCCCCCCCCCCCCCCCCCCCCCCATTATACCTTATCACCCATTAATCTTCCATCCCCTTCCCTCCCTTATTAACATTACCTAACGTCTTTCACAACTACCCACACATAACCACTACCACCTACATCACCCAGTGAAATCATTTATCTATCTTATTCACTTAATTCTTTTTTTTTTTTTTTTTTTAATTACACTTACTCTCATTTTATTCTTCTACTTATTTATTATAATCACTAGCACTACCATTATTATCATTACTATCCTTTCTATATATATATATACTGTTTTTAATTTATATATATATATATATATATCACCCCCCCCCCCCCCCCCCCCCCCCCCCCCCCTCCTCCTCTTAGCATTATTATCAATCAACCACAACCGTCACATACATCACACCACCCCACTAAACTAACTACACAACACCCCCCCATCGCCTCACTCCTCCCTTCCTTCCACACACACCCCCCCCCCCCCCCTTTTCCTCTCCCATAATCCCCTCTGTCATTTTCTTCTGGCAGCCATTCTTGACACCACATGGACACCAGATAAGTCTCGCTTCATTCCTTGTTTGTACTGTCCTAAATGTTAAATGTGATCTGTTTCTTTGCCTGAAGAAGACCCAAGAGGTCGAAATGCATCGTGTCTTGTCCTGTGCTTTGTTTGTCAATGTCCTTGGCGGTAACTAACCCCTTCTCTTTCTAATTTTTTTTTTCTAAGTACCCTACACAGACAGAAATGGTGAGTCTTCATTATATCCCTGTTTGGCTAGTATACTTACCATGTCAGACCATAGCATTCATCGGCAGGCCGAATTTTTTGTGGCTAATGCAGTAATAAGACAGTCACATGACGCCCACCCCTACTTCCGCCATAGGAAGAAAGCCAGTGTCCTCTTCTTGTTCCTCATTCAGCGAGGCCTGCGCGCAGGTAACCCGAGAACCTTGGCGCTAGAAAGGAAGGTAGGGCAGGCATTAGAGTCTGACATGGTAAGTATACTAGCCAAACAGGGAGTATAATAAAAACTCCCCATTTTGGCGTCATATACTATACCATGTCACTTGTCAGACCATAGAATTTGAAGGAATCGTGTGGGCCTAGTGCCCTAGTGGTCTTGGGGTTAACCGATATGGCTGCATTAGCCGCCACAAAGGAGATCCCTTTAGAACCATCAGCCCTGGTCAAGCTGATATCCCTTAAATAAAAGTTTATAAAGGGATTTTCTGAACGCCAGCAGGCTGCCTCCAGTAGATGGCACAAGGACACAGAGTGCTGGAACGCTGCAAAAGTGGCCAGCACTCTGACCTCATGGGCCCGGGGAGATAGGATGGGGAGATCCTTGTACGCCTGGGCATAGGCAGATCTCACCGTCTTGGAAAGCCACCTAGAGATAGTGCCAGCCAAGATGTCTTCTTATTATTGGGGTTAACAGAAATAAGGAGACCTCTCTCGGAGGAGCGCCTGGGGCACGAGCGTTCCCAGTAGTGTCTCAGACACCTAGAAGGGCACAGGTCCATGTCTCCCCAGCTCTCCCCTCCTCCTAGAATATCCACCAGTGAGCGGATGACCAGGGAGGGCAAGGCAGTGCCCGGTTCCTGATTCTTACCTAAGAATTCGGGAAGAAACTTTAGAGAGACAGAGCCGTCCCTGTGGAAGGCAATGTCTCTGGGGTCCCCGCTGAGGGCATAAATCTCACTTCGCCTTCTGGCCGAAACCAGGGCGAGGAGAAAAATGTGTCTTCATGGAAAGAAGGTCAAAGGGAAGGGCGGCAATAGGCTCAAAAGGGGGTTTTCTGAGAGCGTCCAGGACAATAAAGAGGTCCCAAAAAGGAATGTGCCAAGGGGGACTCACCCCCCCCAGAGATCTCTCTGAGAAGGAAGTCATCTCAAAGGAGGTTCCGCCGAGTTGGTGAATAGTGGTGCAGATAGCCGACCTGTAGCCCTGTATGGAGCTAGCAGAGAACTTAAGAGAGGAGGATAGGTGAGACAGAAAGTTGCCTATCTGGAAGTTGGAAGGGTGATTATGGGGAACAGAGTTGTCTGAGCACCAAGAGACCCATCTCTCCCATCAGTAATCGTAGAGGGACTCGTGCTGGTCCTGCGTGAGGCCGTTGCTAGGTCCCGTAGGTCCTGCGAGGCGAGGCCCCCCCCGCGAGTACATTTAGGACGGACTGGGATCTGTCCGCCTGGGAGGCAGGGGCAGGTGCTCGCAGTTGGGCTGGCACAGGAGCCAGGTGTGAAGGCAGAGCAACTGGGGGTTGGAGTGAGGGCGACCCGAGTGGGGTTGCCTCAGCATGTCCCACCGAGTGTTCAACTGGAGGGGGGGGAACATGGGTGAGGGACTTGAGGTCCGGAAACCAGGACTGGGTCGGCCACCATGGGGTTATGAGGATAAGCCTGGGTCTTTCCCAGCCTCGCCTTTCTGATTACCTTGTGGAGGATTGGGAAGGGAGGAAAGGCGTATGCTATGAGGCCCGACCAGGAAAGGGAGAGAGTGTCGATTGCATACACTTGGGGATCGGGGACAGGAGAGACATACACTGGCAGACGATGGATGATCGGGTGGCAAAGAGGTCAACCATGCGCCCTGAACCAGTATTCCCACACCGAGGTTAGGGTTAGCCTGCTGATTGTCCATTCCGCATGAAGGACCTGGACCGGCTGAGGGATTCGGCCAGGATATTGCGGGTCCCCGCTATGTGTCTCGCACGGAGGGTGATTCACCATGCGTGACACCAGCGGAGGAGAGCCTCTGTCCGGAGGGAGAGGCTGATGGAGCAGGCCACCCCCCCCCCCCCCCCCCCCCCCCCCCCCCCCCCCCCCCCCCCCCCCCCATCAATCGACAGTCAATCGGGGTGGGTCGACCGCCGGGGGTCTGAGCGGCATAGATACGACTGCAGTGATGCCTGTGGCTGAGACCCGGAGTGATGGTCAGTTGGGGGTTCCAGAGACTGGCCGTAAGTCCACCACCATAGCACTGACGTTCCTTGTGCATGAGTGGTGGCTGTACTTGTGCACGGTGGGGGAGAGCGTCCTGAGCCTGCATGCTATTAGTGGGGGGGGAAGACTAATGTCATGAGGCTCATGTGGGCGAGTGATGGGCGGTGATTCCGAATGCATCCCATCACCCATGCTGGTCCGCGCCTCAGCAAAATTCCCCGGGGCATTGATAGTAAGAGGTCTCACTGTGCGTCTGAAGGCAAGAAGGCAAGCTGGCAGGTAAAGAGGAAGAATTTTGATCAGAATTCTTGAAACGGGCTTGCCCTTTTAGTGGAGCCTTGCCCTTAGTTTTTTCTGGGAATGTTAAACAACAGGCATTTAGAAATGGTAGCTGCTTGCCTTCGGCCTTTGGCCACAGTGATCGTGCGTCCGCCAGTCGGGTAGAGGAGGTATCAGACTGATGGTCACGCGTCCCCTGCGCGGAACCCCCCTCTACACCGGCTGTACATTCTTCCGTAGCAAGAACGGATTGCTCTGAGGAATCGGCAAACAGGTCCTCCGGGGCACTGAGAGACTTCCGAACAGCGAAGTGGCTCAACCCGTCATTGCCCTTCACCATGTTGGGCTATGGTGGCAGAGCAAACACGGAGCACACGACCACAAAGTGGAGACAAGTCGGTCGATCGAGCGATAGTAAAAAAACTCGATTGACCTTGTGCTAAGCACTGGTAAATAAGCACCGATAATAATCGATCGCGATATCTTAACCCTTTCACCGCCATAGGTGCTTTTTGGCGACGAGTTGGCAGAGCGCCAAGGGCACCTTTTGGCGACAAAGTAGGGTGACCTAACTCCCGATACTCTCACGATCCTAGTTCATGAGATAAAAAGCCAGCAATAAACGTCATAGTTGGGGGATGGTCTGGCCCATGCTCACAGCCATTTGCTTTGTCAGAACACTATTCAGTTCAGTGTTTTATTGACTTTATTCCGATTGTTTTTCCATTCATTATGACGTCACCACCAAGCACTTTACATGCTCGACCTTGCCGTACATTTACCACAGATCAAGTGCTGGGAATATTGAATAGACGGTCGGTTGTTCCTAATACAGATGAAGAAGACCCAGACAGTCACGAGTAAAGAACGATAGTGAGGGCTTGACCGAATTATTCCAACGTGAAGCGTTGGACCGTGGCCAACTTGTTATGAGCGGCTGATAAGACGCCCACTTACTACCCTACCGCGTGTGCCCCAGTGTTTTTTGCGTTGAGCCAGCCAGCACTGACTGACTGTTCACTAACTCTATGTGAGGGAGCCAACTAAGACTTTAGGCAACGAACTTCACACACACGCTGTGGGCCGACTCTTGCTGGTCGAGGGTTGAAGGGGGCGTGGCCAACTGACACGTGAGAGGCGCGAGTAGCACTGACGTGATTCGAGTGGGTGTACAGCTGATTATATAGATCAACTGAATGACAAGGGTTCAGAGACCAACAGGCACATGAATGACTTTTGTGTTCATAAAAAAAAATATATATATATATATATACTGTTGAGAGTGAAAGGGACAGGGTGTGTGTGTGTGTGTGTGTGTGTGTGTGTGTGTGTGTGTGTGTGTGTGTGTGTGTGTGTGTGTGTGTGTGTGTGTGTGTGTGTGTGTGTGTGTGTGTTCCCTTTTTCTTTCTTACATGTGTTCCAGTTAGGCATAAGAATGTGTGTGTGTGTGTGTGTGTGTGTGTGTGTGTGTGTGTGTGTGTGTGTGTGTGTGTGTGTGTGTGTTCCCTGCTATTGGAGTAGTTGTATTTGTGGCTGTTTTCATGCACTTTTCTGTTGGAAATACCATACTTTCTGCTCTTCAGTTGTGAGTGGAGTATTTTTTTTCTCCCTTGTTGAGAGTTTGTTGGCATTCTTTTCTTTATTTTTTTTTACGCTTAGAAGAAACATAACATTCTTTTTTTATTTTGCATTTTTTTTTTGCACTTGAAATCACTAAAAAAAAAAATGAAATTGTGTTGACTTACCATTACTAGCATGTTATGATATAATAAAAGTACAGTGTATCTCCTCCATTGTACAAAAAATAGCATGAGAATTGATTGTTTAGTTCCAGAGATATCCGCGTTTCACATATGCTGGTATACAATAAGAGCTTTTTTGGAAAAATGGCTGGCGATGGGGATTTATGCAAAATAGAATGTCTGGCGGTGAAAGGGTAAGGAGCTCGATCGAAGTAATAAGGAATCAAGAATTTGGATGGAAAACTCAATTACCCCCATAGTAGTAACAGTAATAATGAGTACTGCTAGATCGAGAGAAACTCGATCGTACTAGTAGAAAGATTGTAAGAATAAGGTGCTAATGCCAGTGGAGGAGTAACTTCCGAACCGCTAAACCCAGGCACGATGTACGTAGGTGATCATGAGGTGAGGCAAGATGGCGGAAAAGACGACCAGCGAAGGGGGAAGATGAAGGCCCGAACGACCACCAGAGTGAAAGATCATCGAAATTTATTACTGGGAGGAGCGCGAGAGTGAAAACTGAAGCGCGCCGACAGAGAAAACCGGTAAAAGAATGGATGTAAAGGGATGCGTTCCCACCAGTAGGGGACGTGTTCCTACACCGGCGACTAAGTGCAGAATTGGAAATGGCACAGAAAAAACAAAGTCGCGAGAGCAACACCGACGAGAGTGAAATTCAATAAAACCACACCCACCAAAAAAAGCTAGTAAGAAATTAAAATAAATCACGCCAACCATAAGCCTCACACGGCAACAGTATCCAGGGTTTAGCGCAAGCCACAACTGAACAAGAAAAGAAGCAAACACACAAGCAATCTTTACACAAGGCAAAAGTAAAGGTGAGACAGAGCACATGACTTATCTTGCTTAGGCTGCAGGCCGAAGATGAATGAGGAACAGGAAGCGGACACGGCCTTTCTTCCTATGGCGGAAGTAGTAGGTGGGCGTCATGTGACCGTTTTATTACTGCATTAGCCACAATCGGCCTGGCAGAGCTGACTAACTGCCGATGAATGCTATGGTCTGACATGGTATAGTATATGACGCCAAAAGGGTCTTTTTTCAACCATAACTCCAACACACTGACACAGACAGACAGGGTCCTTTTTCAACCCTAACTACCCCACACAGACAGAAAGGGTCCTTTTTCAACCTTAAGTACCCCACACAGACAGACAGGTCCTTTTTCAACCTTAAGTACCCCACACAGACAGACAGGGTCCTTTTTCAACCCTAACTCCCACACAGACACAGGGTCCTTTTTCAACCCTAAGTACTCCACACAGACAGGGTCTTTTTTCAACCCTAACACAGGGGTCCTTTTTCAACCCTAACTCCAACACACAGACACAGACAGACAGAGTCCTTTTTCAACCCTAACTCCCACACATGCAGACACAGACAGACAGGGTCCTTTTTCAACCCCAACTCCCACTCACAGACAGGGTCCTTTTTCAACCTTATTCCCACACACAAGACAGATAGGGTCCACACACAAGACAGTCAAGGTCCTTTTTCAATGTAACTCACACAAAGACAGACAGACAGTGTCCTGTTTCAACCTAACTCTCACGGGTCCTTTTTCAACCCTCACTCCCACAGACAGACAGGGTCCTTTTTCAACCTAACTCTCACACAAAGATACAGACAGATAGTGTCCTGTTTCAACCTAACTCTCCGCACACACACACACACACACAGAGGGTCCTTTTTCAACCCTCACTCCCACAAGACAGACAGGGTCCTTTTTCAACCTAACTCTCATACAAACAAACAGACAGTTACAGACCATGTCAAGGACCAGTACAAGCTGACCTGTTTGACGCAGCCCTGACAAAAACACTCTTCCACCTTCGGAGACTGCCCCACACACCACACAACATGGGATAACACATACATGTGGCACTGTCTCTGCCTCTTCATACATGTTTAAAAAGAGGAGTGGGGTGTGGCTACAACTTTCAAACATGAAAATTAAAAGCACACCAACAGAAACTACTGATTTCTTAAAAACCCATCTACTTGACAGACCGAGCAAACACAAAAAACCAGATTCAGAACAAAGGAGGTCTTTCAAGACAAAGATCTTAACGGGACGCCGCCAGCGCCCGGTAAAACACGTGGCAACAATGGGCGCCGCCATGTTTCTCGTCGTAGAAAAGGAAGTCTCGCGAGAACGTGACTTCCTTCTTCCTGTAGCCATTTACTTCCATTTGCAAAAAACTGCAAGTCGATACGTGCCGTGGTTCTCGAGTTACGAATTTTTTAAGTTTGAGGGTCGAAATGCCGTTTTTCACCGTGGCTAACCTTGAGTTCTGCCGTTCTATAATGAGATTTAGTGATGGAGATACTGTGTTTTGTAGGATTTACGGCATAAGACTTAGTGAAAGTGCTGGGTAATGAAGCTTAGAGTGAGTGACCTAGATTTCGACTGGGATGAAGTTTCCAGGTATGATGAACAACAATTCGGAAGAAAGTTCTGAAGAGATTTTTTTTTTTTTTTCCCGAGTAAATGGCTCATGTGACATTCTTCAAACTTACGATATAGCAACATATATTCGTAGGAATTTTTAAAATTATTTTCATTTCGTTATTTCCTTCCTCTCTTTTAAATTAATTTTTTAATTGGGTAACATGTTCAAATTACGGAGTTACTTACCTTGCCGACGGTTTCTTAAATGCTTCAAAGAAATACAAAAGGATGAAAACCACCATGGAAAAAGAAGGTGAGAAAGGAGAAGAAAGCAGAAAATAACAGGATGAAAAAGAAGACAGTAGAGAAAGGAGGAAGGAAAAGCAGTGCTGCATGAATCAAAGAACAAACAGGGTGTAATAAGACAGAAAGAAAGGGAGAAAAGAAGGAATGTTGTGTGAATCAAGGAATGAACAGGTTGAAGGAGATGAGAACGACAGAAGGAAAGGGAAAGAGGAAACAGTGCTGTGTGAATTAAGGAACAAACACGATGAAAGAGAGAAAAACAGACAGAAGGAAAGGGAAAGAAAACAGTGCTGTGTGAATTAAGGAACAAACAGAGTGAAAGGAAGAAAGACAGAAGGAAAGGGAAAGAGGAAGCAGTGTTGTGTGAATTAAGGAACAGAGTGAAAGAGAGAAAGACAGAAGGAAATAGAGAAAGGATGAAGGAAAGAGAGAGTGACAGAGTGAAAGAGAGGGACAGTAGGGAAGGGAGAAAGAAAGGCAGAAAGAAACCAGTACTGTGGGACTTTCAAGCTGACCTTGTTTTGCCACCTCCATCTCCTCCTCTGTCCATCGAGACGTCTCCTGGCTGTCCTGGCTGCCCACAGCTGCTGTGCATACACACACACACACACACACACACACACACACACACACACACACACACACACCCCATCCATCATTTCCCCAGTCTAAAACATCTCTTGGCTGTCCTGGCTGCCCCCACATCTGCTGTGCACACACACACACACACACACACACAAACACATACACACACACACACACATCCTCCATCATTTCCCCTGTCTAAAACATCTCTTGGCTGTCCTGGCTGCCCACATCTGCTGTGCACACACACACACATGCACTCAATCTTTCTCCTTCACACACACACACACACACACTCACTCCCCCCCCCCCCCCCCCCCCCCCCCAGAGACCCACGGAATGCTTCCCCTCACCTTCCCCACTGTCAGGCAGCAGTGAGATGATTGGTTCATTGGTCTGGGGGTTGTTGCCAGGCGGCGGGCGATGCGGTTGAAACAGGCGGAGCAGCACTTGGTCATCTCCTCTGTCAGCTCTGAGCAACAAAACACACATCACATTGAGCCTGTGCTGTGGTGTATTGACACAACACGCATCATGCTGAGACTGCTGTGGAGTATTGACACAACACGAATCACGCTGAGACTGTGCTGTGGTGTATTGACACAACACGCATCACACTGAGACTGTGCTGTGGAGTATTGACACAACACGCATCACATTGAGCCTGTGCTGTGGTGCGGTGACACAACATGTATCACACCAACTGTGAAAAAAAAAAAAACTCTTTCAGCCTGAGACAGATGAAAAAAAGAATTCTTTAGACTTAGGCTGCTAAAAACAACAAAAAAAACACCTCTTCAGACTGAGACTGCTGAAAAAAAAACTCTTCAGAAAAAAAAAAAAACTCAGAAAAAAAAAAAAAACTCTTCACACTGAGACTGCTAAAAAGCAAAACAATAAACTCTTCAGACTGAGACTGCTGAAAAAAAAAAAACCTCTACAGACTGAGACTGCAAAAAAAAAAAAAAAAAAAAAAAAAAAAAAAAAACAGCTCTTCAGACTGAGACTGCTGAAAAAAAAACTCTCAGACTGAGACTGCTGAAAAAAAAAAAACTCTTCAGACTGAGACTGCTGGGGGAAAAAAAACTCTTCAGACTGAGACTGCTGGGAAAAAAAAAAAAAATTAGAATACTGAGACAGTTGAAAAAAAAAAAAATTCTTCAGACTGGGACTGTTGAAAGAAACTTTTCAAAATGAGACTGCTAAAAAAAAAAAAAAAAAAAAACCCCTCATCAAACTGGGACTGTGGGGAAAAAAACTCTTCAGACTAATACTGCTGGGGGGGGAAAAAAAAACTCTTCACACTGGGACGGCTGGAAAAAAAAAATCATCAGACTGAGTCTGCTGATAAAAACTCTTCAGACTGAGACTGTGCTGAAAAACAACTCACTTCAAAGAACAATAACTATGCCCCTGATGAAAGAATCAAATAAATTTTTTTTTTTAAAATTTGTCTTGTCATCTATTTGTTCTTTCATTCGGCAGCAAGCAATTTCATTTTTGTTTCTATTTCCATCTAAAGTCACCTGCCCTTGAAACTAGCCGAAACTGTGCTGTGGTGTGTTGACACAACACTCATCACACTGTGCTGTGGAGTAGTGATACTTCAGTCTTCAGGTTTTGCAGGATTATCTCACAGCATCTTTTGTGAGTCCTCCAGCATGGTGAGTAGTTTGGCTTTATCCACTGTGTACTCTTCAACGATTAACCCTCTTGTCAATCTGGCGCCCAACCGGAAATCACACAGCCAACGCTGAGCGCCTGCCAGCGCCCAGTAAAAAACGTGGCAACAATGGGCACCGCCATGTTTCTCGTAGAAAAGGAAGTCTCGCGAGAACGTGATTTCCTTCTTCCTGTAGCCATTTTCTACCGTCTGCAAAAAAAAAAACGCGAGTCGATGCGTGCCATGGTTCTTGAGTTACGAATTTTTTTTAAGTTTTGAAGTCGAAATGCGGTTTTTCACCATGGCTTACCTTGATTTCTGTCGTTCTATAATGAGATTTAGTGATGGAGATACTGCGATTTGTAGAATTTACGGCATAAGACTAAATGAAAGTGCTGGGTGATGAAGCTTAGAGTGACCTAGATTTCGACTGGATGAGGTTCAAGGTATGATGAGCAACGATTCGGAAGAAAGTTCTGAAGAAGAAGATTTTTTTTTTTCCCCGAGTAAATGGCTCATGTGACATTCTTCTTCAAACTTACGATATAGCAACATATATATTCGTAGGAATTTTAAAAATCATTTTTCATTTCATTCTTTCCTTTCCTCTTTTAAATTATTTTTTAATTGAGTAACCATGTTCAAATTACAGAGTTACCTGTCTTCTTGCCGATGGTTTTCAGTGTTACTAAGCTCGGATAAGTGCATACTGACCAACATCCATGAGACCAGAAAAGACACCAAACCATTTCCTGGAGTATCTGTTGATTTAGGCCTCCAATGATTCCACTGCCCTAGTGTTTATATCCTCTATCAACACACAGCCTCCAAGGATTCCACTGCCCTAGTGTTGGTTTCTCTATCAACACAGCCTCCAGGATTCCACTGCCCTAGTGTTGGTTTTCTCTATCAACACAGCCTCCAAGTATTCCACTGCCCTAGTGTTGGTTTCCTCTATCCACTGTGCTAGTGATGGTATCCTCTATCAACACAGCCTCCAACGATTCCACTGCCCTAGTGTTGGTATCCTCTATCAGCACAGCCTCCAAGGATTCCACTGTGCTAGTGTTATAATGTTGGTTTCCTCTATCCACTGTGCTAGTGATGGTATCCTCTATCAGCACAGCCTCCAACGATTCCACTGTGCTAGTGTTGGTATCCTCTATCAGCACAGCCTCCAAGGATTCCACTGCCCTAGTGTTCTAGTGTTGGTTTCCTCTATCCACTGTGCTAGTGTTGGTATCCTCTATCAGCACAGCCTCCAAGGATTCCATTTTGCTAGTGTTGGTATCCTCTATCAGCACAGCCGCCATGGATTCCACTGTACTAGTGTTGGTTTCCTCTATCCACTGTGCTAGTGATGGTATCCTCTATCAGCACAGCCTCCAAGGATTCCACTGTGCTAGTGTTGGTATCCTCTATCAGCACAGCCTCCAAGGATTCCACTGTGCTAGTGTTGGTATCCTCTATCAGCACAGCCTCCAAGGATTCCACTGTGCTAGTGTTTGGTATCCTATATCAGCACAGCTTCCATGGATTCCACTGTGCTAGTGCTGGTATTCTCTATCAGCACAACCTCCATGGATTCCACTGTGCTACTACTGTTGGTTTCCCCTATCCACTGTGCTAGTGATGGTGTCCTCTTTCAGCACAGCCTCCATGGATTCCACTATGCTAGAGTTGGTTTCCTCTATCCACTGTGCTAGTGATGATATCCTCTATCAGCACAGCCTTCAAGGATTCCTCTACTGCACAGCCTGTGGATTCCACTGTGCTGTGTTGGTATCCTCTAGTGATGGTATCAGCTATCACACAGCCTCCGTGGATTCCACTGTGCTAGTGTTGGTTTCCTCTATCCACTGTGCTAGTGATGGTATCCTCTATCAGCACAGCCTCCAAGGATTCACTGTGCTACTCTTGGTATCCCTCTATCAGCACAACCTCCATGGATTCTACGTGCTAGTGCTGGTATTCAGATTCAGATTCAGATTCAGAAAACTTTATTATCTCTCGTTACAAGAGAAATTATATTTTGTGACCGCTGCCCTAAAAGTTAAGATATACATATTTATAGTTACAAATGTGACACTGGAAATTAAAATTACTTACAAACAATAAAACATGCGTGTAACACCAAATGGGAATTTCAATCTTTCTCCTTTTGGTAGTGCAAATAAAGTACACACTCAGCCACTCTGATTATTATGCATACGTATAGATGTGTGCACGAGAGATGAGAGAGAGAGAGAGAGAGAGGTGATTTATCATTAAAAATCATTAAGATGAGACATATTCCAGACATTTCTATTCCTCACTGTTCCAGGACATGCACACATAAAACAAACACAAACACACCCACACTCCAGCATCTATACTTTCCCGCTTGCTCACGGACATACACACCGCGCGCACATGCTTGTGTCACAGGTGATCCATCGCCTCTTCTTACATGCTGTGTTTTTGTTTAAAAACGCAATGGATTTGAACACAAAGCTCTTTTTTTGTGCGCATCAGCTTAGCTCTGGGAACACAAAATCGTCTGCCTGATGGAAGGAGCACAAACTGTCGCGCAAGCGTATGCCCACTGTCACTAACAATCGCACGAGCCTTGTTTGACCGCACGCCTTTCATACAACTCACTCATACTCTCCTGTCTCTCACCAACAATCTTGCCGCAGATGTTCACAACGCTATCCAAGAGTTTGCTGTTTTTTTCAAATTAAGATTTCCATACCAGCAAATGCATGAAAAAGCCAAGACAGACTCAATAAAACTCCTGTAAAATGTTTTAAGAATTTTTGGGCTGGACATGCAGATTCCTCAATTTGCGTAGGAAATGCATTCTAATTTGGCATTTTTTGTATGCGGACCTGGTGTGTGTATTGAAAGTGAGCTTATTGTCTAATGTTGTGCCCAGATATTTGTATTCCTCTACCCGTTCCACACTTTTTTTCTCCATCAATGTAAAGATCAGGCACATAATTTTTTCTTTCCTAAAATCTATGATCATCTCCTTTGTTTTTTTGACGTTAAGCTCAAGATAATTTTCTTTACACCAGGTGCTGAAACGCTCAACTTCATCAAAATATGTTACATCAGAATTGGAAAGGTCTACAAGGGCTGTATCATCTGAATATTTAATGACTGGTGTTTCTTCTGTACCAATGCAGTCGTTGGTGTACAGAGTAAAGAGGACAGAAAAGAACGGTACCTTGAGGGGAACCTGTGGAGCAAAAGAGGACAGATGACATGACAGATTGATAGCGCACTGACTGGGATCTGGAGATGAGGAAATCTGTAATCCACAGGATAAGCCTGGGTCTGACATTTAAGGATAAAAGGTTGTGCGCTAAGAGATGAGGCTGGATGGTGTTAAAAGCTGATGAAAAATCAATAAAAAGAATACGAACAAAAGAATCTGTTTTCTCCCAGGTGAGTGTAAGCGTTGTGTAAAAGTGTGAGAGTGGCATCGTCTGTGCATCTGTTGCGTTTGTATGCAAACTGATAAGGATCTTGATGACTGACTGTGTCAGTGAGGAGGTGACTGAGTATTGCTCTTTTGAAACACTTCATCACAATGGATGTTAGAGCGACTGGGCGGTAGTCATTGAGGAAGATGGTTTAGACTTTTTTTGGTATAGGACAGATCACTGAGGCTTTCCAGAGAGAAGGGACAGTTGAAGTTTTAATAGACCAATTGAACAGTCTAGTGAAGACATGACAGAGTTGAGATCCACAGTTCTTGAGTAATACACTACTAATACTGTCTGGTCCAGGCGCCTTTTGGATATTTAGTCTTTTAAACACATTGAAAGTATTGTTGTATCTTCTATAATGATCTCATCTTCTATCTTTGCTTTGATTTCCTCTTTTATCACTCCCAATGCATCGGTGAAATCATGGGCATCAAAACGACAGTAAAATTTGTTGAGTTCATTAGCGAATGTTGTTGTTCTTTTGGTAAGGGCACAGTGATGATGGGATTTAGTTTGACCAGTTAATTTCTTTAGACCTTGCCATGCGTTCCGCATATTACCGCACTGAAACTGCAATTCAACCTTCTCTTTGTACTTTGTTTGGGCTGAGAGCGTTTTCTTTCTCAGTTTTATTTGGACTTTCTTACGTTCCATTTTGTTTTCTGTATTCTCTATCAGCACAGCCTCCAAGGATTCCACTGTGCTACTACTGTTGGTATCCTCTATCAGCACAGCCTCCAAGGATCCCACTGTGCTACTGTTGGTGTTCTCTATCAGTACAACCTCCATGGATTCCACTGTACTAGTGTTGGTATTCTCTATCAGCACAGCCTCCAAGGATTCCACTGTGCTAGTGTTGGTATCCTCTATCACCACAGCCTCCATGGATTCCACTGTGCTAGTGCTGATATCCTCTATCCACTGCGCTAGTGCTGATATCATCTATCCACTGTACTGGTGTTGGCATCCTCTATCCACTGTACTAGAGTTAGTATCCTCTATCCAGTGTGCTAGTGTTGGTATCCTCTATCCATTGTCCATTGTGCTAGTGTTGGTATCCTCTATCCACTGTGATAGTACTGATTTCCTCTATCGACTGTGCTAGTGCTGAGTTCCTCTATCCACTGTGCTAGTGCTGGTTTCCTCTATCCAAGGATTCCACTGCACCAGTCCTGGTTTTTCTCTATCCACTGTGCTAGTGTTGGTATCTTCTATATCCACTGTGCTAGCGTTAGTATCCTCTATCCACTGTGCTAATTTCCTCTATCCACTTGCTAGTGTAGGTATCTATCCATAGATTCCGCTGTTCTAGTGCTGGTTTCTTCTATCCAAGGATTCCACTGTGCTAGTGCTAGTGCTGGTTTTCTCTATCTACTGTGCTAGTGTTGGTATCCTCTATCAGCAAAACCTCCAAGGATTCCACTGTGGTAGCGCTGGTATCCTCTATCCACTGTGCTAGTGCTGGTATCCTCTATCAGCAGAGACCAAAAAAGCTTCATGATCAGCATGTATTCCAAACACCAAACCTCGAGTTAGGCAGGGAGAGCACACTGGTCTGAAGCTAGGGGAGAGCACACTAGTCTTTAGCCAGGGAGAGCATACTAGTCTGTAGCCAGGGCAGAGCACACTAGTCTGTAGCCAGGGAGAGCACACTGGTCTCTTATCTCCTGGCTTTCTTCCGCCATCTGCTTGGTTTCCTTCCCCCTCTTTGTGTCTGTCAATAAATTAGTGTATGTCAAGAAATTAGTGTACCACCTTCCATGGCTGGATTGGCTGTTCTGCTACAGTTGAAAGACTTGTGTGGCCACCACAAATGGGGCTGTTTCAGTTCATTTTTCTTTCCACAGTGGAGGGCTTCACGATCTCTTTGGTGCGAAATACCAATTTCCAGACTGATCAACTCTTTTTTCACATTCCTTTGAGGAGAACCTCAATGAATAGCCATGGAAATACTTC
>JADBJO010000137.1:615000-662500 GCA_016801955.1 Conus betulinus | reverse complement strand
AAATGTTCTCTGTCAGTCGCAGTGTTTACAGCCACAACAGCATGTACAAATGTTCTCTGTCAGTCGCAGTGTTTACAGCCACAACAGCATGTACAAATGTTCTCTGTCAGTCGCAGTGTTTTTACAGCCACAACAGCATGTACAAATGTTCTCTGTCAGTCGCAGTGTTTACAGCCACAACAGCATGCACCTATGCTCTCTGTCAGTCGCAGTGTTTACAGCCACAACAGCATGTACAAATGTTCTCTGTCAGTCGCAGTGTTTACAGCCACAACAGCATGTACAAATGTTCTCTGTCCAGTCGCAGTTTTACAGCCACAACAGCATGCACCTATGCTCTCTGTCAGTCGCAGTGTTTACAGCCACAACAGCATGTACAAATGTTCTCTGTCAGTCGCAGTGTTTAGAGCCACAACAGCATGCACAATGTTCTCTCTGTCAGTCGCAGTGTTTACAGCCACAACAGCATGTACGTATGTTCTCTGTCAGTCGCAGTGTTTTACAGCCACAACAGCATGCACAAATGTTCTCTCTGTCAGTCGCAGTGTTTACAGCCCACAACAGCATGCACAAATGTTCTCTGTCAGTCGCAGTGTTTACAGCCACAACAGCATGCACAAAAATGTTCTCTCTCAGTCGCAGTGTTTACAGCCACAACAGCATGCACAAATGTTCTCTGTCAGTCGCAGTGTTTACAGCCACAACAGCATGCACCTATGCTCTCTGTCAGTCGCAGTGTTTACAGCCACAACAGCATGTACAAATGTTCTCTGTCAGTCGCAGTGTTTACAGCCACAACAGCATGTACGTATGTTCTCTGTCAGTCGCAGTGTTTACAGCCACAACAGCATGTACGTATGTTCTCTGTCAGTCGCAGTGTTTACAGCCACAACAGCATGTACAAATGTTCTCTGTCAGTCGCAGTGTTTACAGCCACAACAGCATGCACCTATGCTCTCTGTCAGTCGCAGTGTTTACAGCCACAACAGCATGTACAAATGTTCTCTGTCAGTCGCAGTGTTTATAGCCACAACAGCATGCACCTATGTTCTCTGTCAGTCGCAGTGTTTACAGCCACAACAGCATGTACAAACGTTCTCTGTCCGTTGCAGTGTTTACAGCCACAACAGCAGGCACCTATGTTCTCTCTGTCAGTCGCAGTGTTTACAGCCACAACAGCATGCACGTATGTTCTCTGTCAGTCGCAGTGTTTACAGCCACAACAGCATGCACCTATGTTCTTTGTCAGTCGCAGTGTTTACAGCCACAACAGCATGCACAAAGGTTCTCTGTCCGTCCCAGTGTTACAGCCACAATAGCATGTACAAATGTTCTCTGTCCGTTGCAGTGTTTACAGCCACAACAGCATGTACAAACGTTCTCTGTCCGTTGCAGTGTGTACAAACGTTCTCTGTCAGTCGCAGTGTTTTTACAGCCACAATAGCATGTACGAACGTTCTCTGTCCGTTGCAGTGTTTACAGCCACAACAGCATGTACAAACGTTCTCTGTCATTGCAGTGTTTACAGCCACAATAGCATGTACGAATGTTCTCTGTCCGTCGCAGTGTTTACAGCCACAATAGCATGTACGAACGTTCTCTGTCCGACCCAGTGTTTACAGCCACAACAGCATGTACAAATGTTCTCTGTCCGTTGCAATGTTTACAGCCACAACAGCATGTACGAATGTTCTCTATCAGTCGCAGTGTTTACAGCCACAACAGCATGTGCAAACGTTCTCTGTTCCTCGCAGTGTTTACAGCAACACTTTGAAAGCGACTTCCTGTTCAAAGAACTCATCTGACAGTTGGTTCCTCCAAAGAAGAAAACTGAAGTGGTTGTCATGGCACAGTGTATTGCTGTTAACCTGTGGTCACCCCCCCACACCCCCCCCCCCCCCCAGCACACAGTGATGGTCACTAGTGGTCATAGCACCAACACATGTGAACTCCAGGCTCACCAAGTCCATTACAGTATACTTCAATGCTACAAGTTATCATTTTGGTCACAGGATAGATGGGACTCACCCTGCAGTGGGCAGGATGGAGGAGGTGGAGGTGGAGGTGGGCGGGGGAGAGGACAGGCACCGTCTCCTCCTTGATCTCTTCCTTCACCGACACCTGTTGCTGTGACTGCTGCTGCTGTTGTTGCTGTTGCTGCTGAAAATGTTTCTATGCAGTTAGAACTGCATCAGTAACAGCGCTCACTGGACGCACCATGTATCTCAACAATTAGAACTGAATCAGTATCAGGACAAACACTTCAAATAGTATCTAAACAAAACTGAACCAGCATCAGGACTCGTACATCTCATACATTTCTAAACTGTTTCAACTGAATCAGTATCAGTTCTCAGACCTCTCAAAATGTTTCTACACACCTTCTAAAAGCCGTCACAATTCACTGTCTACATCTAACTCTGAGAACACAGAACCACCAAACTTCCAGTCAGTGACTATCAAATAAGCAACCAGTCTTTTTTAATCAGACACTTATGTGGAGTAACTAGCATTCTAAAACTGCACCAATGTTCTAGTAGAAATCTTTCATCTATAGCAATATGAACAACATTATTTAACATATATTCATATCTATCACAAAAAGTGAAGAAAGGGGAAAAAAACTAAAGAAATCATAAAGTATTCTTGGAATATATGTCAACAAAGAAATCATAAAGTATCTTTGAATTATATGTCAACAAAGAAATCATAAAGGATAACAGGGTATCCTTGGAATATGTGCCAGTCAGCTTTAAGCATCACCCCCCTCTCCCAGTTGTTGTTTTTCATCGTTCTCTTACTTCAAGACAGATGGTAACAGACTTCAGTGGCGACAACAACAGAGCTACCTGGGATTTTTGCAGCGCCTTCTTGTTCCTCTTCATGTTCTGTTTCCTCAGCAGTTGTTTGTAGTTCTCTCCCTTTTTGCTCAAGTAGTAAAACTGGATGCATTCAGGCACCGTCTGCACACACACACCAATGTCACCTTTCACTTTGTACCATCAACACTCTGATTACCTTTCATAGTCACACCATTGTCACCTTTCACTTTGTACCATCAACACTCTGATGACCTTTCATAGTCACACCACTGTCCCCTTTCATTTCACTTTGTACCATCAACACTCTGATGACCTTTCATAGTCACACCAATGTCACTTTTCACTTTGTACCATCAACACTCTGATGACCTTTCATAGTCACACCCATTGTCACCTTTCACTTTGTACCATCAACACTCTGATGACCTTTCATAGTCACACCAATGTCACCTTTCACTTTGTACCATCAACACTCTGATGACCTTTCATAGTCACACCAATGTCACCTTTCACTTTGTACCATCAACACTCTGATGACCTTTCATAGTCACACCAATGTCACCTTTCACTTTGTATCATCAACACTCTGATGACCTTTCATAGTCACACCACTGTCCCCTTTCATTTCACTTTGTACCATCAACACACTCTGATGACCTTTCATAGTCACACCACTGTCACCTTTCATTTCACTTTGTACCATCAACACCCTGATGACCTTTCATAGTCACACCATTGTCCTATCACTTTGTACCATCAACACATGATGACTGTCGCGTTCATACAGTGAAAGTTTCTGCTTAGAACGTATCGATTCGCTTCATGTAGTTTCAGAATATTTGTGATGTCGCCATTTGACTTTGATGTCATATTCCGATTGCAAGCGCGATTTCGTCACCGCCATCAGCGTATTGGTTGTTTTAGTTACCTGGGAATCTTAAACAGAAGATCGACCTGATTCTCCATTGGATAATGCCAACTTGTGTACAAGTAACTAGGTTATGCAGTTGTCAGTTGGAGAATCACAGGAACTTCGACTATAGTAGACTGTGGACACCTGTATTGAGCCGTCTGAGGCAAAGTAGTTTTGGAGTTTACCAGGTAGTTGATGTGCAGGTTGACGTGGATGATGATCGACAGTCGTTTACATTGGTTTAGTTGTTGTTTGCAGGCTTTTGGGTTAGAAAGGCGAGAGACTGCCTGCCTAGGCCTGCCGTTCATCTTCATCGATTCATTTTTTTTTTTTTTTTCATTTCTCTTTTAGGTGCTAGAGAGAGCGACAGAGAAGCCACAGTAGGGCTGTATTGTTATTGTAAAATGTGTGTGCGTGTGGATAGAGAACTGTTCACATATGATTTTTCATGATAATTCAAAAAGGGGGGTAAAATTGGGTGTGTGCTGGCTTTGCTTTTATTCCTTTTCTTCTCTTGGTCTTCCTTTTGCCCTTGGATCTACATGAATGTGTCTTCATCTTCGTCTATTGCATCTGTGAACTGACTTCATCATCACTTCGTCCCCTATTAACTGGGCATCATCCTCAACGTCTATTGCTGTACTGTAAACTGACCGAGTACATCTCGTCATCGAAAAGAGAATTATATCAGCAAGTGGAACGAGCAAGGGAAGAGGGAAGAGCAAGAAACATCACCAACCAACCAAACATTGGAGTAATCTCAAGGCCAACACTGCGAAGACTCCTAGAGATTGGGGCAAACTCATGCTGGGCCTTTCCAATGACAGACACAAAATGATCAAACACATGTCAACTGAGATAAGACTTTATATCTCTCAGGGCCCCCAACACATACTGTAGATGTGTGTGCGCTTGTGTGTACGTTCATCAGTGGGGTGATGCCAACATGTTGATTAGAGTTCACAGATGTGAGTGGGCAAACGTTGGTGTGCAAGTGTGTGAGTGAGTGTGTGTGTGTGTGTGTTGTGTGTGTGTATGTGTGTGTGTGTGCGTGTTGTGTGTGTGTATGAGTGTGTGTGCGTTGGGTCTGTGCATGAGGGTGAGGAGTTGTTCTTATTGTTATATGTGTGTGTGTGTGTGTGTGTGTGTGTGTGTGTGTGTACGCGCAAGCACACATATTTTGTATTTGATGGTCTTGTTCTTGATCCAAAGTCATCTTCTCAACATTCACCCATGCAATCACTACACACACACACACACACACACACACACAGAGGCACGCACACGCATGCACACATGTGCGCACACAAACACACATGCGCACACACACACATGTGCACATAAGTTCGCTCGCTCCTACGCACACACATATACACATGCGTGCATGTACACATCCACACCCACACTTGTTTGCACTTTCACGCGTACACATGAACACACAAATGCATACACACACATGCAAATGCATACACGCCCACACACACACACACACACACACACACACACACACACAGAGGTTCCCCCCATCCTACCACTATTGTCTGTGCGGCGCTTACCTTTTGAGGTAGACAGGAAGCTATGGCAATGATGTTTTTTATGTTCACATTCTGATGTCCACAGGAGATTACAACGCTACACTTCTAGAGGCTGACCTTCTGGGAAAGGAGCGATGCTGATAGTGATGTTCTACATGTTTACCTTCTGATGTCAAAAGGACGTTAAAATTTTTTTACTGTTCTGGGCGTTATCTTCTGAGGTAGGAAGGAAGCTATGACACTGAAGTTGGTGTTGTTTACCTGCTAACATCAACAGGAGGTAAAACTCTAACAGTTCTCTGGGGTTGACTGTCTGAGGTAGGAATAACAATAGCACACTGAAGTTCTTGGTGTTTACCTGCTAATGTCAACAGGAGGTAAAACTTCAACAGTTCTGGGGTTTATTTCTGAGGTAGGAGTAACACTGTCACACTGACATTCTTGGTGTTCGCCTGCTAATGTCAACAGGAGGTTACATTCTACAGTTCTGGGTTTACCTTCTGAGGTAGGAATAATACTATCACACTGAAGTTCTTTGTGTTTACCTGCTAATGTCAACAGGAGGTTACACTCTACAGTTCTGGGTTTACCTTCTGAGGTAGGAAGGAAGCTATAACACTGAAGTTCTTGGGATGCTGCAGATACTTCTCCTTGAAGATGCGTTTCTCCTGCTCTGTCCAGCGGACCGACTGAAGCTTCTCCTTGTGCGTTGCCATGGGATCCTCCACCAGGCCGTGTTGTTCAAGAACCGCATGCTGCGCTGTCGTGCATCAAGCATCATGGGAGGAATCACCGCCAGCATCCGCATCTTTTTGTCCTCCTCCTGCACACGTTAATTCACACTGACACTGAAACTGTTCTCACACCACCCACCACCCCCCCAGCCCCTCCAACCTTCTTCCTATTTAGAGAGATATCAACATAATAAAGTTGATCAGCTGACACTACAATACTGACTTTTACATATGAACACAATAAAACTGACTAGCAGGCAATAAAATATTGATTATCTTTTCACATATCAATGCAATAAAGCTGATTGACTGGCAACAAAGTACTGATAATCTTTTTAGGTATCAACACAAAACTGACTGACATTATAATATTCAAGACCATTCAACCCGACTCACTGAAACTGAAAGACTGTTCAACATAATTAAGCTGTTTGACTGAAATTATTATATCAATTTTTTTTTCTACCTTGGGAGGTATGTGTGAATATAAATTAGTAATAAGGTTGTTTAACTCACAATGAAATACTGATCACCTGAATGTAAATTTGTAATAAGGTTGTTGAACTCACAATGAAATACTGATCACCTGAACGTAAATTTGTAATAAGGTGTTTAAACTAACAATGCAAATTAGTAATAAGGTTGTTTAGCTAACAATAAAATACTGATCACCTGAATGTAAATTTGTATAATGTTGTTTATTAACTAACAATGCAAACTTGTAATAAGGTGTTTTTAGTTAACAATAAGATACTGATCACCTGAATGTAAATTTGTAATAAGGTTGTTTAGCTAACAATAAGATACTGATCACCTGAATGTAAATTTGTAATAAGGTTGTTTAGCTAACAATGAAATACTGATCACCTTAAAGGTCTACTTTAGAGGTTTTCGATAACTGGTCAGCTTATGCAGAAATATGAAATGTTTGATAAATTGGTAAGATAAACATCCGATTCGCTCCCAATCGCATGAAATCGATCCATGAAAGTGGGCATTTTCACCTGTAATCAAGAAAACAGGAGGTAATCAAGTAAATCTTGCATGGTTTAACTGCCCTTGGATATGATGTCACATGAGTGTCGGCGACAGCAACAGAAAGCGATTCTGATGGTTCCTGCACATCTCGCTCGGAATTTAATATATCATGTAAAAGCAGTGACTATGATTGCGACAGCCAATGTGACTCTGGGGATGTTTCTGCAAGGCCTTTACCTTATAAGTTTGAACGCTAAGTTCTTTTTACCATGTCAGTTCCAGCTGGGCCACGGAAATGAGCTATTCAGTTCAGCTGGACACCCGAACACAGCATTCCAAAGACGTACAGACTTTACCAAAGTCTCGAGGGAGGCTACCGACCGACTTCTTGATGCGATCACGCCTGGAAGGCGAGCGGAGATTCTCCTTCCTCAAGCCTTAACGCGTTCATTCAATTTAACAAGCGTGATCTGTCCACAAATAAGAACACAATAAACGTGCGACTATTGTACTCATCTGTACAAGCTTACCACTCCTCCTTCAAAGTATACGCGCACAATGCAGACGAAGTTCTTGATCCACTCGAACAGGCTCAGCAATTGTCAGAGTAGCTCGTTTCCTCGGTCCAGCTGGAACTGACGTGCTAAAAGGAACTTAGTGGCCCGGCATGTTTGTACCAACCGAATCCACTTCTTTTGAGTATCTGGATCAGATGGAAATGTGTGCAAAGAAATCTCCGTCTCCTGCTGAGCTGCTGCACTCGCCTGCAGCACAATATCTGCCACCCCCTCATGACTTTTTAAGCTGTGGGGGATCGCAACTCATGTTGATTTCACTTGGCATTGCTATGTTGTGTAGGTCGCGGCTGACAGCCACTCCATTAAGTGACGTCACACGGTTTTCGGTCTTCCGCACGCACGGGGTTTGAACAGGTGTGCAAAAGTTATTTTTATCTATTTAATTCTTCTGGCAATTTTTTTTTAAATGAATGTCATACTGTAGTTATATGACATGTAGACCTGTTTTTAACAAATTATCGAAAATCTCTAAAGCAGACCTTTAAAAAAAGCTTTCAAACAAAGAGCTTTCCACAGGTACAGCAGCGTTTCTGATCAAAGAAATCTAAAGGAGTCATGACCTTTCTTAAACAACAAAAACTGACTGCAAAAATAATGAACACAAACTGAGACTGTTCGGAATCAGATCACACAATAGGATGAACAGTGGAAGAAGTTAATGTTCTAACATATCAGTTCAATAATAATGAATGCATTTCAACAACTTATGAACGCTAACTGCAGAAATAATTCATACTTGTTTCTCTTTCCCCTTACCTCTTGCTCATGCAAGCCATCTAACCTGTGTCTGTCTCTTTCCCCTTACCTCTTGCTCATGCAAGCCATCTAACCTGTGTCTGTCTCTTTCCCCTTACCTCTTGCTCATGCAAGCCATCTAACCTGTGTCTGTCTCTTTCCCCTACCTCTTGCTCATGCAAGCCATCTAACCTGTGTCTGTCTCTTTCCCCTTACCTCTTGCTCATGCAAGCCATCTGACCTGTGTCTGTCTCTTTCCCCTTACCTCTTGCTCATGCAAGCCATCCATGATCTGCTCCAGCTCAGCCTCACTGCGAGCGTAGCCTGCCCCGATGGAGCTGCGAGCATTCACTTTGCTGCACAGACAAACTCTCCCTTCAGGCCGCAGACAACCCACCTTCGAGGCTTCCCCTGGCTTACCTACCACTCTTCTTTACCATGAAGTGAACGTCAATACACCAATACACCAAACAACACATAAAATATATCACATGATGGACAAAACATCTTTTATGTCATCACTATTCGATGGTTAAATTCTAGATTCACACACACACACACACACAGAGAATTAACTCATGAACTAACATCAGCTTCTCTTTCAAAAAGATCACTATTTCAAACCTCGTCTCTTTGGCAGAACTGATATTCTTCAACATCCACTTACACTGACAAGTTGGATAGTCAATGATACATATCATCTCAAAATATGCAGGACCACTGCACCCAAAAACTCACAACTTAAAGCTGGGCTTAGTTGAAGAATTTTTTGCATCAAAGTGGTGTCAAAGTTAGTTTCAAAATAAGGTGACTACTAAGGTAATGTTTATAACCCAGCCAACCACAAAGGGCCATATCAGGCTGTCACCATGTTAAAATCAACTCATAAAGTCATTAAAAAAAATATAAATAAAAAATAAAAAATAAAAAAAAAAAACCTTTCACACATCTCTTTTCACACATCTCTTTAAAATACATCTTCTACAAGCATACCAGAAACTTCATTAAAAATCTTTCTTCCATAAAATCTCAGATAGATGAAAAAGTTAATCTCTTTCAGAAACTCAAAGATAACGTTAGGTGGGACATCTCTGAACAGGGTTTTCATGGAGTCTGCCGTAAAATGTTTATGTCTCACATCGTGCAAGTTCCAACAATCTAAAAGAATATGTTTCACCGTGAGTGGAACATGACATGGAATGCACCACTGAACTTCTTCACCTTTCAAAAGATAAGAATGGGTATAAAATGAGTGGCCTGTGTGCAAGTGGCTGAGGGCAGAAATTGAAGCAAGTTTCAACAGAAACAGGATAAGTTCCACCAGAGGACACAGACAAACAAATTACAGGACGAAACACAATGCAGTTCCACCTCCTGGGTCTCTTCAGGCAAAAACAGATTACAGCACAAAACACGATGCATTTCCACCTCCTGGGTCTTCTTAGGCAAAAAAACAAACAACATTTAGGACAATGAAAACGAAGAAGAACGAGAAACCACTTATCTTCTTATATTCGGCGCAAAATGGCTGTTGGATGAAAATGAGGCCATTGAGAAGTGGATCATGGGAGTTGAAATAGTAATGACAACAATAATAATAATGACAACAATGGCAATAATAGTGATAATAATGGCGATGATGAAAATGTAAATAGTAAGAGGATGGATACTGGTAATTTTTTTTTTTTCTTTTTTATTTTTAGCGTTAATAGTGGCTAAACACTGACGGGGAGAAAGAAAAAGGGAGGTGGAGGGGGGTGAAACAGTACGGTTTGTTTTTATCAGTATTGTTTAACTCTCTTGACAAGCGCGCGCCCGCTAGCGTCCGACCGGAAATCACACAGCCAAAAGCTGAGCGCCTGCCAGTGCCCGGTAAAAACACGTGCAACAATGGGCACCGCCATGTTTCTCGTAGAAAAGGAAGTCTCACGAGAATATGACTTCGTTCTTCCTGTAGCCATTTACTTCCGTTTGCAAAAAAAACGCGAGTCGATGCATGCCGTGGTTCTCCAGTTATGATTTTTTTTAAGTTTTTGAGGTCGAAATGCTGTTTTTCACCATGACTAACCTTGATTTCTGCCATTCTATAATGAGATTTAGTGATGGAGATACTGTGTTTTGTAGGATTTACAGCATAAGACTTAGTGAAAGTGCTGGGTAATGAAGCTTAGAGTGATCTAGATTTCCACTGGGATGATGTTCCAGGTATGATGAACGACGATTCGAAGAAAGTTCTGAAGAAGAAGATTTTTTTTTCCCCGAGTAAATGGCTCATGTGACATTCTTCAAACTTACAATATAGCAACATATATATTCGTAGGAATTTTAAAAATTATTTTCATTTCATTATTTCCTTTCCTCTCTTTTAAATTTTTTTTTTAATTGGGTAACCATGTTCAAATTATGGAGTTACTTACCTTGCTGATGGTTTTCTGCGTAACTAAGCTCAGATAAGTGCATACTGAAGAGGGTTAATGGAATGATATATTAGTGATGGTAGTGATTATGGTAGACTGATAATAGTGCTTTGGTAAAAGAACAGAAATGGCACATTAAACACACACACACACACACACAAAACTAATGGGTGGTGATCATTAATATAATAAAGTTGGCTGGGAAGAAGTGATCAATGAGAAATGGGGTAACATGTCTTAAAAAAAAAAGAAAGAAAGAAAAAAAGAAAAAAAAAAAAACACACTTGAGAAAAACATGTAAACAGTGTTGTTGGTGGATGATGACATAACGAGACTAATTGTGAGAAATGAGATAGTGTTGGTATTAGGCTGATAGTATAACAATATCATGATGCTGGTTGGAAAGGAAATGAATGGAAATGACCAATGGGGAAAGGGCTGACATGCCAACAACAACAACAACAACACACACACACACACACATTTTTTTCAAAAAAAAAAAAAAGGGGGGGGGGGGGGGGGGGGGATATCCATCAAGCAGAACTGATGGGTGGTGATCATAATGGTAAGTTATATGTGTGCATGTTTTTGTACTGATAACAATGGTTGGAAAGGGAGATGGGGGGAGGGGTGGAAGGGAAAAAAGGAAAAAAAGTGTGGTATAGGGGTGCATTTTCTTGAAAATGAATGCATCTTAGATTTCCATTTCTAGCCTTTCCTGTGTTTTCTACATTAACCCTCTTCAGTATGCACTTATCTGAGCTTAGTTACACCGAAAACCATTGGCAAGGTAAGTACCCCATAATTTGAACATGGTTACCCAATTAAAAAATTAATTTAAAAGAAAGGAAAGGAAATAACGAAATGAAAATAATTTTAAAAATTCCTACGAATATATAGGTTGCTATATCGTAAGTTTGAAGAATGTCACATGAGCCATTTACTCGGGGGGAAAAAAAAAAAAACTTCTTCAGAACTTTCTTCCAAATTGTTGTTCATCATACCTGGAACTTCATCCCAGTCAAAACCTAGGTCACTCTAAGCTTCATTACGCAGCACTTTCACTAAGTCTTATACCATAAATCCTACAAAACACAGTATCTCCATCACTAAATCTCATTATAGAACGGCAGAAATCAAGGTTAGCCACGTGAAAAACGGCATTTCGATCTCAAAACTTAAAAAAAATTCGTAACTCGAGAACCACGGCACGTATCGACTCGCGTTTTTTTGCAGACAGAAGTAAATGGCTACAGGAAGAAGGAAGTCACGTTCTCGCGAGACTTCCTTTTCTACGAGAAACATGGCGACGCCCCATTGTTGCCACGTGTTTTATCGGGCGCTGGCGGGCGCTCAGCCTTTTGGCTGTGTGATTTCCGGCCGAGCACTAGCGGGCGCTCGCTTGTCAAGAGGGTTAACCTTTGAATTACAGAACCACCCCCATCTGCCATCTAGGACGACCCAACTGTCTGTTCGAATTCAGGCTATCTGGGAAAGTTTGGTGTTAAGACATGGAGTTCGAAACTATCTGGGAAAGTTTGGTTATCAAGACAGAGCTGGATGCTACCTGGGAAAGTTTGGGTGTTTTAGAGACATGGAGTTGGATGCTATCTGGGAACGTTTGGATGTTAAGACATCGAGTTGGATGCTATCTGGGAAAGTTTGGGTGTGATGACATGGGGTTGGATGCTATCTGGGAAAGTCTGGATGTCAAGACATGGAGTTGGATGCAATCTGGGAAAGTTTGGATGTTAAGGTATGGAGTTGGATGCTATCTGGGAAAGTTTGGATGTTAAGACATGGAACTTGATGTTATCTAGGAAAGTCTGGGTGTTAAGACATGGAGTTGGATGCTATCTGGGAAAGTTTGGATGTTAAGACATGGAGTTGGATGCTTGGATGTTAAGACATGGAGTTGGATGCTATCTGGGAAAGTTTGGATGTTAAGACATGGAACTTGATGTTATCTAGGAAAGTCTGGGTGTTAAGACATGGAGCTGGATGCCATCTGGGAAAGTCTGGGTGTTAAGACATGGTGTTGGGATGCTACCTGGGAAACTTTGGGTGTTAGGACATGGAGCTGGATGCTATCTGGGAAAGTTTTGGTGTTAAGACATGGACGACATGAAGCCTGGGTGTGACATGGCCAAAAGTACCTGGCAAACCGCTCCTGGACTTCCCGACTTTTTTGATTTCAGGAAAGATCTTTTCAAAGTATTCCCGATTCCGGGCATCCTTTTGTCTGCACAGAGAAAACAAAACATCATGTCATCAAGTGTTGATATTTGAAGTGACGACCTCTTCTCCTCAAGTCTGTGGCTTTTGCCTGTCTGAAATGAATGAAACAAGACCTCACAATAAAATGGGTGCACCTGATATCACACCTGAATTAATTCCTCTTCCGCTCCTCTTCTGACTTTCATTGTCACCATCCACCATGCCATCCACTATGGATGTCAACATTACACCTGAATTAATTCCCCTTCCCCTCCTCTTCTTACTTTCGTTGTCACCATCAACCATACCACCCACCATGGATGTCAACATTACTCCTGAATTAATTCCCCTTCCAACTTTATTATCCCTATCGGCAATATCACCAACCATGGGTATCAACATTACATCTGAATCAATTCCCTGCTCTCCTAACCTGGCTATACCCATAAGCCTTGTTACCCACCATGCACATCAATATTACACCAGAATTAATTCCCCTTTCTCTGCTCTCCCCATAAGCCTTGTTTACTCACCATGCACATTAATTTTACGCCTTAATTAATTCCCCTTTCCCTGCTCTCCCCATAAGCCTTACAACCCACCAAGTACATCAATATTACACCTGAATTAATTCCCTTTTCTCTGCTCTCCCCATAAGCCTTGTTACCCACCATACACATCAATTTTACACCAGAATTAATTCCCCTTTCCTTGCTCTCCCCATAAGCCTTGTTACCCACCGTGCACATCAATATTACACCAGAATTAATTCCCCTTCCCGTGCTCTCCCCCGTAAGCCTTATTATCCACCATGCACATCAATATTACACCAGAATTAATTCCCCTTCCCCTGCTCTCCCCGTAAGCCTTATTATCCACCATGCACAACAACCTTACACCTGAAGTAATTCCCCTGATCTCCTATCCTGGTTATACCTGTCAGCCTTATTACCCACCATGCCCATCAATATTACAGCAGAATTAAAACCACCAACCCCAGCACTAAGCAGCACCCCAGTCACAGAATTAAACCACCAACCCCAGCACTAAGCAGCATCCCAGTCAGAGAACTGAACCACTAACCCCAGCACTAAGCAGCACCCCAGTCAGAGAACTGAACCACCAACCCCAGCACTAAGCAGCACCCCAGTCAGAGAACTGAACCACCAACCCCCCAGCACTAAGCAGCACCCCAGTCACAGAATTAAACCACCAACGCCAGCACTAAGCAGCATCCCAGTCAGAGAACTGAACCATTAACCCCAGCAACTAAGCAGCACCCCAGTCACAGAATTAAACCACCAACGCCAGCACTAAGCAGCACCCCAGTCAGAGAACTGAACCACCAACCCCAGCACTAAGCAGCACCCCAGTCACAGAATTAAACCACTAACCCCAGCACTAAGCAGCACCCTAGTCACAGAATTAAACCACCAACCCCAGCACTAAGCAGCACCCCAGTCACAGAATTAAACCACCAACGCCAGCACTAAGCAGCATCCCAGTCAGAGAACTGAACCATTAACCCCAGCACTAAGCAGCAGCACCCCAGTCACAGAATTAACCCACTAACCCCAGCACTAAGCAGCACCCTAGTCACAGAATTGAACCACCAGCCCCAGCACTAAGCAGCACCCCAGTCACTAACTTCCCTGGCTGCACTGAAATCTGAATAGGTCCACTCACCGTGGAGTGACAATGACAGGGAGACAACCCAGACACAACAGATAGGTCGCAGAGCTTTTCTACCCCTTTTGAGGAGAATTTGTCCCTATTACTTTTGCTCTATATGCCCATTTTCCAGAAGGCACCAAATCTTGGGGCAAACTCTACTCGACTGATTTTGGGCAGTCATTTGCCATTTCAACACAGCCCTCGTGTCCACTGTCTTTGCATGTGCATTCCGTTCATTTTCGTTCACCCAGTCTTCTCAGCCATCTTTTTGTTTTCACACCCACCCCCCACCCCCACATATTCTTTTCATCTAGAGGGCCAAAGGAAGAAGAAAGAAGAAAAACCCTGAGAAGAGACGGACAAGACCTTGAGAAGACGACGGAGGAGGACCTTAGAAAGGAAGACCGGGGAGGGATAGAAGACAGGAGGGTAAGACTGGGGGCACATCTTCCTGGGGGGTCTACACAGCTGTTTTCCTTCCCAGATGTGGTGACTTCTTGTCTTTGTCCTCCTCTTTGGCACGAGTGGTTTTGGTGAGTGTTGAGATTTAAATTAATATATGGTGGTACGTTGCTCATGTTGAAGATATTTTTGGTCAAATTTCAGCATTCATTTCTTTTGTTGCAACTCTGGGGGTTGGTTTTCCAGGCAGTCACAGCCTCTTTAGTGGAACCCTACTTATTGCAAGTTGTGATTCATATATCTCAGGAAATGTTTTCTTTCGTTCCCCTTTTTTTCTCTCTCCCCATTTTGGTGTCGACTAGCGTACTGCATTTTGCACTGAAATCGTTATTTTATTTTTATTACCGTTTCAAAATTCAAAAGGATTCTTCTTTTTTTTTTTTTTTTTTAAACTTTCCAGCGCAAATTTTTATTTATGGCATTGCCTTTTGGCGCCTTATGGTCGAGGTTGGGGAAGGTTGGTTGGTGAGGGAGTTGTTTCGGGGGCGTTTCCGTGTCCCCCCCCCCCTCTCTATGGAGACCAGGCACCCTTGTCTTGTCTGTTTTGTTGGGTTGCATGGAGAGTGAATGATGATATCATTTTTGTGCTTTATTTTCATATCATCCCTCTTTCAAATATGCTTAATGCACTGAGTTTCAGAGATAGTCTTATAGCCTCCATGGTTGGCTGGACTATAATCAAAATGATTGATTGATTGAGATAGCTTAGGGCCAGTGGTTTTTCTTGTCATTATTTTGGTTCAACTCCATACTTACTAGTCTATAGGTTTAAATGTAACTAAATGTAACTATCAGTTTTTCTTGTAAATACTGTCGTTTATAGAGTGATTCTGATTAGCCTTTTACCAATTCAAAGTGTCCACTATAAGTATAAGTTTTTTTTTTTTTTTTTTTTTTTTTTTTGCGCCACCTCAGAGGCAGTGCACCCACGCCGCTCATTCCGACACCCCGTCCACAGCCACAGCCCGGCCGGTCCCCGCCGCAGCCCCGGCACCGGCAATCCACTGGGAGCAGTCAATGTCAAGTCGTCAAGAGGCAACCCACCGGAGGAGACACTGCACTGCTGCCGAGTCACTTCGGTGGTGTTCAGTGGCGCCTGTTCTGATCTAACATACGCAGGACACCACTACTAAGCCCCCTACTGACGACAATAATTGCTTAGTCGCGGAGCCGGTGTGAGTGAGCTCTCCCTCCGGAGGGCGCGCCACCACGTCCGTCCAACGACAGCCCCCATGGACTCGCTGATACCGTGACCCCCGACGGAACCAAACCAAGGCCACAGACGTGGAGAAGACATCGAAACTGAGGTCACCATGAGAGCAGGGCATGAAGGACCACAGAACTTGAGACATTTTTTTTAATGCTGATCGATGAGAATGAGGATGATGAAGATGATGCTACGGATTTCCACTTCGGTCTGAGACTACATGACAGGGTGTACTCTACGCTTCCTTTCATAATATATCCCGGCGTCAAACAGGCCTGAGAGATACAGGCACCTGCAGTGTTGGTCAGGAAATCTGAGCAACTCTCTCAGAAACGCATCCATTAAGTGGATGAAACTTGACCGTGTGGTCCCAGTCTTCCCAACTGAGTCCGCAGCAAACTCAACTCTGGGTAAGAGCCGGTCGGGGCAGAAAAACCCACATGACTCTGATGGGATTCGAACCCACGACCTCCCAGCCAGGAGTCCGCAACGCTAACCACTTCGCCACGGCGGCTGGTCATAAGTAGAGAGTTTTTTGTATGTATGGCTGTTGTGCCTGGAGGACCAGTGAATATATAGAGAGTTAGTGTAGGGGGCTCCATGTGTCATGGTTACCTTCCCCCTACATTCGCCTCATCCCCCTTTCCCTCGTTCCCGCCGCCCAGTCCCATATAAGTGTGCTCATCCTGAGTCCACTGTATGATGTGCAGCACTCCCCCTTTTCCTTCTCCTTCTGCCTTTCCCCTGGGACTCTGTAAGCTTCACCTCCTGTTCATCGACCTTGCTCCTGTTGGCCGAGATGTCAACGCTGCCTGCTGCCCTGGGACCTACCTGGGAGATCCCGATTGTGATGTCGGCACTTCTTCCTCTGTCCTGACATCATGAAGCAACTGCAGTGAGGGGCGTGCGTGAGTTAAGGGTTTCTGGGTGGGGGTGCTGGACTCAAGGTGGCCCCCAGAAAGACAGAACAGGAGAGAAGCGGACAGAAATATACCGGAGAAATAAACTGTTTGGGATGTTTTCTTTGAGGTTTTGTTTTGTTTTCCTTTGACAGGCCATTAGTTTTTGGGGTTTTTTTTAACAGATTTGCAGACTGGGTTATTTTTTCTTATATTATATTATTGCCATTGTCCACATTTCCCTTTTCTCCGCAGGCTTCAGTAGTGTGGAGTAGGTGGGGTGATTAGGTCCTCCTGGGTGCTGTATTGGGCCAGGGTGGGGATTTAGTATCATCACTGTTCTATCTAGTTAGTTAGGGCCCGTCTCTTCATCTCTCATCAATATCTGTTTAATGTGAATAAATGTTGTGGTTTGTCTCTCTCTCTTGCCCGGTGTTTGATTTGTGTGCTTGAGGTCAGGTACTTGCTGGTTCTCCCTCTTCCCACGCGCCTTGTCTTTGGTCACCCTTAACCAGGTGAACCGTGACAGCAGGGAAAACCATTCCTCAACCCAGGGCTACGACACCACAGGCGAAACGTACGCTTGGCACTGTTCTCTGTACAGCACAGGGGGGACACTTACACTTGGCACTGTTCTCTGTACAGCACAGGGGACGCTTACACTTGGCACTGTTCTCTGTGCAGCACAGGGGACACTTACACTTGGCACTGTTCTCTCTGTACAGCACAGGGGACACTTACACTTGGCACTTTTCTCTGTACAGCACGGGGGACACTTACACTTGGCACTGTTCTCTGTGCAGCACAGGGGACACTTATACTTGGCACTGTTCTCTGTACAGTACAGGGGACACTTACGCTTGGCAAAGTTCTCTGTACAGCACAGGCGATACTTACGCTTGGCACCGTTTTCTGTACAGCACAGGGGACACTTACTTGCGCTTGGCACTGTTCTCTGTACTGGACAGGGGACACTTACGCTTGGCACTGTTCTCTGTACTGGACAGGGGACACTTACGCTTGTCACTGTTCTCTGTACAGCACAGGGAACACTTACACTTGGCACTGTTCTCTGTACAGCACAGGGGACACTTACACTTGGCACTGTTCTCCGTACAGCACAGGGGACACTTACACTTGGCACTGTTCTCTGTACAGCACAGGGGACACTTACACTTGGCACTGTTCTCTGTACAACACAGGGGACACTTACACTTGGCACTGTTCTCCGTACAGCACAGGGGACACTTACACTTGGCACTGTTCTCCGTACAGCACAGGGGCACTGTTCTCTGTACACTTACACTTGGCACTGTTCTCTGTACAGCACGGGGGACACTTACACTTGGCACTGTTCTCTGTACAACACAGGGGACACTTACACTTGGCACTGTTCTCTGTACAACACAGGGGACACTTACACTTGGCACTGTTCTCCGTACAGCACAGGGGACACATGCCTGGCACTGTTCTCTGTACAGCACAGGCAAAACTTATGCTTGGCACTGTTCTCTATACATCACAAGGGACACTTATACTTGGCACTGTTCTCTGTACAGCACAGGCAACACAGTGTTCTCTGCACAGCATAGGCAAAACTTACACTTGGCATTGTTCTCTGTACAGGACAGCGCGACCCTTACGCTTGGCACTGTTCTATGTACAGCACAGGCCCTTACGCTTGGCACTTTTCTCTGTACAGCACAGGCAACACTTAACGCTTGGCACTGTTCTCTGTACAGCACAGGCAACACTTATGCTTGGCACTGTTCTCTGTACAGCTAAGGTGATACCTATACTTGGCACTGTTCTCTGTACAGCACAGGGGACACTTACGCTTGGCACTGTTTTCTGTACAGCACAGGCAACACGCTCGGTACTGTTCTCTGTACAGTACAGGGGTTACTTATATACTTGGCACTGTTCTCTGTACAGCACAGGCGATACTTATGCTTGGCACTGTTCTCTGTACAGCACAGGGGACACTTACGCTTGGCACTGTTCTCTGTACAGCACAGGCGATACTTACACTTGGCACTGTTCTCTGTACAGCACAGGGGACACTTACACTTGGCACTGTTCTCTGTACAGCACAGGGGACACTTACACTTGGCACTGTTCTCTGTACAGCACAGGGGACACTTACACTTGGCACTGTTCTCTGTACAGCACAGGGGACACTTACGCTTGGCACTGTTCTCCGTACAGCACAGGGGACACTTACGCTTGGCACTGTTCTCCGTACAACACAGGGGACACTTGCACTTGGCACTGTTCTCTGTGCAGCACAGGCGACACTTGTCCTTGACACTATTCTGTACAGCACAGGGGACACTTACTTGCGCTTGGCACTGTTCTCTATCTTCTCCATCTTCTTCAGCCACCTCTGCATCAGCTGATCGTAACGGTCAGTCAGGTACCGCTCCTGGTTACACCATAAATCACAGCACCACTGTATGAAGGGGGTGTATGATGGTGGTGTGGAGGTGTGTTGATGGTGTGTGGAGGTGTGTTGATGGTGATGTGGTGGGGTGTTGATGGAGGTGTGGAGGGGTGTTGATGGTGGTGTGAAGAGTGTTGATGGTGGTGCGGAGAAGTGTTGATGGTGGTGTGGAGGGGTGTTGATGGTGGTGTGGTGTGTTGATGGTGATGTGGAGGGGTGTTGATGGTGGTGTGGAGGTGTGTTGATGGTGGTGTGGAGGTGTGTTGATGGTGATGTGGAGGGGTGTTGATGGTCGTGTGGAGGTGTGTTGATGGTGGTGTGAAGGTGTGTTGATGGTGGTGTGTGAAGTGTGTTGATGGTGGTGTGGAGGGGGGTTGATGGTGGTGTAGTGGTGTGTTGATGGTGGTGTGGAGGAGTGTTAATGGTGGTGTGGAAGTGTGTTGATGGTGGTGTGGAGGTGCGTTTATGGTGGTGTGGAGGAGTGTTGATGGCGGTGGGGTGTGGAGGAGTGTTGATGGTGGGTGTGGTGGAGTGTTGATGGTGGTGTGGAGGAGTGTTGATGGTGGTGTGGAGGAGTGTTGATGGTGTGTGTGGGAGTGCTGATGGTGGTGTGGAGGAGTGTTGATGGTGGTGTGGAGGAGTGTTGATGGTGGTGTGGAGGAGTGTTGATGGTGGTGGAGGAGGTGTGTTAATGGTGGTGTGGAGGAGTGTTAATGGTGGTGTGGAGGAGTGTGTTGATGGTGGTGTGGAGGTGTGTTGATGGTGGTGTGGAGGAGTGTTGATGGTGGTATGGAGGAGTGTTGATGGTGGTGTGGAGGTGTGTTGATGGTGGTGTGGAGGAGTGTTGATGGTGGTATGGAGGAGTGTTGATGGTGGTGTGGTGTGTTTGATGGTGGTGTGGGGGAGTGTTGATGGTGGTGTGGAGGTGCGTTAATGGCGGTGTGGAGGAGGAGTTTGATGGTGGTGTGGAGGTGCGTTAATGGTGGTGTGGTGTGTTGATGGTGGTGTGGAGGAGTGTTGATGGTGGTGTGGAGGAGTGTTGATGGTGGTGTGGAGGTGCGTTAATGGTGGTGTGGTGTGTTGATGGTGGTGTGGAGGAGTGTTGATGGTGGTGCGGAGGTGTGTTGATGGTGGTGTAATGGTGTGTTGATGGTGATGTGGGGTGTGTTTATGGTGATGTGGAGGTGTGTTGATGGTGGTGTGGAGGTGTGTTGATGGTGGTGTAGTGGTGTGTGATGATGGTGATGTGGAGGGGTGTTGATGGTGATGTGGAGGAGTGTTGTGGTGGTGTGGAGGGTGTTGATGGTGGTTTGGTAGTGTGAAGGTGGTGTGGAGGAGTGTTGATGGTGGTGTGGAGGAGTGTTGATGGTGGTGTGGAGGTGTGTGTTGATGGTGGTTTGGTGGTGTGCTGATGGTGGAGTGGTGTGCTGATGGTGTGTGGGGGAGTGCTGATGGTGCTGTTTTTCAAAAAGATTTTTGAGGTTGAAAAAAACTGTTCGCGGCTGTGCATGTATATATCATATATATGCCTAGACACCCTAAGGTATGCATATCTTTACGAGTTGTAAACATGCTTCTTCCCCACCAGCCCCCTCCCCCTCTCTCTCTCTCTGTGCCCCCTCTCTATAATGGTAGGTGTGTGGGGGGGGTGATGCCGGAGGGTGGGGAGCACGCACGTGTACGTGTGTGTGTGTATGTGTGTGTTTTTTCTTCCCCCCCCCTTCCCCCTTCTCTTCCCCCCTCCCTCTTTGCCCCCTCCCTCCCAACAACAACCATCTACTTTCAAACCCAGATTTTCGCTGATTTCTATTCACTCACCTTTCTTAGCCTATATCTACCCAGCCTCCTTCCCTCTTTGTGTGTGTGTGTGTGTGTGTTTTGAGTTCTTGTCACTTCAAATTTGTTGAAACAATTCCTGTGTCCTCAGTTTCATCTCACTTGAAAAAGACTCTCGAAACATTGTGTGTGTTGTTTTTGTTTTCTTTTTGACCCCCCTTTTGTTTCGGTCTTTACCAGCAATCTTCAAATTATATAGGTGTGGAGGAGTGTTGATGGTGGTGTGGAGGTGTGTTGATGGTAATGTAGTGGTGTGTTGATGGTGGTGTGGAGGTATGTTGATGGTGGTGTGGAGGGGTGTTGATGGTGGTGTGGAGGGGTGTTGATGGTGGTGTGGTGGTGTGTTGATGTGGTGTGGAGGTGTGTTGATGGTGGTGTGGAGGGGTGTTGATGGTGGTGTGGAGGGGTGATGTGGTGGTGTGTTGATGGTGGTGTGGAGGTGTGTTGATGGTGGTGTGGAGGGGTGATGTGGAGGTGTGTTGATGGGTGGTGTGGTGGTAAATGTCAACTTAACTAAAACAGTTTCTCGCCCAGTTTCACAATGAATATGTGTAACACACACACACACACACACACACACACACACACACACACGCACACGCACACACAGATAGCAAAAGAAAGAGAGAGAGAGAGAGAGAGAGACAGAGACAGAGACAGAGGTGTAAGAAAGCTGCAACGCCTTACCCCAATGTGCCTTGCCTGATGCCTTCGTTTCAGGTGCAGAATAAGTCGTTTTCTGAACTCTTGGTGTCTGTGGAGGTGTGTTGATGGAGGTGTGGTGCTGTGTGATGGTGATGTGGAGGGGGTTGATGGTGGTGTGGAGGAGTGTTGATGGAGGTGTGGAGGTGTGTTGATGTGGTGTGGAGGGGTGTTGATGGTGGTGTGAAGGAGTATTGATGGTGGTGTGGAGGAGTGTTGATGGTGGTGCGGAGGTGTGTTGATGGTGGTGTAGTGGTGTGTTGATGGTGGTGTGTGGGGGGTGTTGATGGTGATGTGGAGGAGTGTTGATGGTGGTGTGTTGATGGTGGTGTGGAGGAGTGTTGATGGTGGTGTGATGAGGGGTGTTGATGGTGGTGTGGTGGTGTGCTGATGTGGTGTGGTGTGTGGTGTGTTGATGGTGGTGTGGAGGGGTGCTGATGGTGGTGTGAAGGATTGATGTGGAGGTGTGTTGATGGTGGTGTGGTGGTAAATGTCAACTTAACTAAAACAGTTTTGTCCAATGAATATGTGTAACACACACACACACACACACACACACACACACACACACACACACACACACACAGATAGCAAAAGAGAGCGAGGGAGAGAGAGAGAGAGAGAGAGAGAGACAGAGAGAGACAGAGACAGAGACAGAGGTGTAAGAAAGCTGCAATAGCCTTACCCGAATGCGCCTTGCCTGATGCCTTCGTTTCAGGTGCAGAATAAGTCGTTTTCTGAACTTCTTGGTGCCTGGACATGGAAAAGAAACAAGGAACCCATCATCCATCTCTCCAGTCATCTGATGCTGTGTGCCATGGTTAACTATGCTCTCCATTCATCTGATGCTGTGTGCCATGGTTAACTAAGCTCCAATCCCTGATGCTGTGTGCCATGGTTAACTATGCACTCCATTCAACTGATGATGCTGTGTGCCATGGTTAACTATGCCCTCCATTCATCTGATGCTGTGTGCCATGGTTAACTATGCCCTCCATTCATCTGATACTGTGTGCCATGGCTAACTAAGCCCTCCATTCATCTGATGCTGTGTGCCATGGTTAACTATGCCCTCCATTCATCTGATGCTGTGTGCCATGGTTAACTAAGCCCTTTATTCATCTTATGCTTTGTGCCATGGTTAACTAAGCTTTCCATTCATCTGATGCTGTGTGCCATGGTTAACTATGCCCTCCTTTCATCTGATGCTGTGAGCCATGGTTTACTAAGCCCTCCATTCATCTGATGCTGTGTGTCATGGTTAGCTAAGCCCTCCATTCATCTGATGCTGTGTGCCATGGTTAACTACGCCCTCCATTCATCGGATACTGTGTGCCATGGTTAACTGATCAGCTGTGGTGTGCTGTGGACAGGGCTGTGAGCGCATACCCGAAGACACTGGCCCTATAAACAACCTACTCTAGATTCAATCACTGAGATAAACTGACTCACAGACAACCTACAAATCTACAGATCTTTACATACTGATGCTGAAAAGTTGCAGATCTCTGCATTCACATTTCAATCATGCCCTACAAACACTCTACACAGTTCAAAATACAGTTACATGTGATATACTGACCCAACAAACACTCTTCACAATTCCAAATACAATTACCTGTATTTACTGACCCTACAAACAACCTACAAAGTTCTAAATACAATTAACGGTATCTCTACTGCCCCTACAAACTCTAGATTCAATTGTCTGTGTACAGCAACCCTACAACCAAGTTAGAAATGTTGGTATTCAATTATCTGTATATACTGATACCACAAACAACCCACACTGTGCCAGATTCAATAAATCTGCATATACTGACCATACAAACAACCTCCACGGTTCCAAATTCAATGACCTGTACCTACTGACCCTACAGACAACCTACAAGGCTCCAGATTCAAGCACCTGTGGTCTACTGACCCCACAAAAATTGTGTAAAACTGGACAAAGATCTGCCACACTGGTTCAAAGTTATCTCGCAGACAGACAAGCAGATGACAAGCACAAGACAGACAGACAGACGGATGGACAGACAGGCAGATTTACAGACTGGCAGACTGACAGACACTGTTACGATCCCAAATACTATTTTTGTTGAATGTAGACTAACACAAACTAAGATGTGTGGGTACAGTGACATATATATACTATGGCAGTCCTCCAGTTCTACACAGATAGTACACTGACGGCCAGAGTTAAAAGTATTTCTCCACTCAAATACAACACACACAGTACACTGAGTGAGTGAGAAACATGTACCTCTCCTCTACAATACACTGAAAAACATACGCGTATAGTTCTCCACTCTTGACACTAAGATACACTGTACACTGAGAAAGTCAAGTGTAGCATGCATTTAAACACAAAAATAACACTGTACAGTGAGACACACACTATTGTAGCTCACCACTCTTACACCAAGATTCACAGTACGTAGGATACACACAAGTGCACCACTTCATTTCAACACAAGCATATATTGGATAATGAAACATACACAAAAGTAGCTCTCCACTTTTAGACTAAGATGTACAATACACAGGACATTATGTAGGTGTAATTCTACACTCCCAACAAAAAGATATGCACTACACTGAGAAACACACAACAGAGTTCTCTTCTCCTTGCACAAAGACACACACTACACTGAAAAACACACTGTAGTTCTCCACTCACGTGCGCTTGTTATCCCGGTACACTTGTGTGTCGGACGGCTGATGATACAGAGGCTGCAGTACAGAAACCACATCATCAATATCTCAGCTCGTGACAACACCAGGCAAAATCATGCACTGGCTATCAAAGCCACATACACAGTGATTATTTCAGCAGTATCTGTTGGTGTGCATGCTGGAATTCTGTGAGGCAGATCTACAAGGCAGCATATGGGGGAAGTACCCCATCCCGCAACTACTTGGGTCATGGGGCATCTCTGGTGAATGTGTCACTCTAAGTCATTTAACACCATTCACTTTGGCAGATCTGCTCAGCTCCCAACAGACGTGACAGAAATTTTTCTCTCAGGTGAAAGGAATCCACCACAGCTGCGAGAAACACTAAACACAGAATCATGCTCTTTGGAAACCAGACACTTTGGTATGTGGACCTGAGCATTTTCATGCACGAATCACTGTCATGAATTGCACACATTATCTTCATTTTTTTTCTTATTTTCCACTGTATGTGTATGTGTACATGCTATGTACATTTCAAAATCATAGCATCCACTTTCTAATTCTTGTTATCAACATGTGTAAATCAAATTCAAAATGAATGCATTCCTTTCTCAGTTCCTGTTTACATATGCAGATGCTCAAACTCGAGGCATTCACAGAATTCATTGTGCTGCACTTCTTCAACAGTTTTACAATGATGAGCAATTAAACTTCAAAAACCACTGCCATGTAACAACAAAAAAAAGTATGTACGGATCAAAGTTGTAGCTATGTAAGGGAGAGCGAGAGAGAGAGTGAGAGAGAGAAAGTGGAGCAATTGGAGATAGAAAGGAAGACGAGAGAGGAGGAGGGAGACTGACACTGAGACTACAGAGATAGACAGACATGAAATTCAACAGTCCACAAAACTTCATAATGATGGTACAGTCCACCAGAAACTTGTAAAATTATATTTCTGTTGCCATCTTCACTGGAGTGCCAGCAAAATAAACTGGCAACAGCGTTAACAATGTGACAGTTCCTTTCCCAATCACCTGGATTCTTGTGACATCACAAACTGTGGTCAGTATGAGTGGAGTTTTGAAATGATGCCAGAATTCATTGCATCCACACACCTCTTCACCCCAAATTCCTGTACCTGTAGTATCTCAGACAAAAACCTGTCATTTGGAAAAAAAAAAAAAAAAAAAAAAAAGCTGTAATCTTCATAATCTCAACACTTTCACAACTTTTGAAGATTTGGACGAGCCAGCTGTTGGCGCGCAAGACCGCCTCATCGCCATCTTTGACAAGGTGAAAGATGCAAGGCATGCTGGGACATGTCTTTTTTTACTGCTTTTGACCGAAACAGTAGTGGCCGAAACGTCGCGTTTAATAATTTTCTTTCTTTGATTTCTTTTCCATAATTCTTTTAGGAAGCCATAATTTCGGGGGGGTTTTCCGTGAAAATTACGGCAAAATTGTAAGGGTAAACAGGGTCTGTATCCAACATGTTACATGCAGACACTCTTCATCCACAAGCAAACAGGAGGGTTGAAGCAGCCCCTCAATCACCCCTCCCACCACCAGCCTGTCTATTCCCTTTCACCGTGTCCAGGAACTGACTTCACAGAGTCCTTGAAGGAGGACAGCAGGGTTGTTTTGTCTGTGTTATAACAGGGCTCAAGGTGAGTGTTGTCTGTCTTATAGTGTTGTCTGTGTTATAGCGTTGTCTGTCTTATAGTGTTGTCTGTGTTATAACAGACCTCATGGTGTGTGTTGTCTGTGTTATAACAGGCCTCATGGTGAGTGTTCTGGACTGAAGAAAGAGAGCAGCAGGGTTTTGTTTTGTCTGTGTTATAACATGCCTCATGGTGAGTGTGTTGTCTGTGTTATGACAGGCTTCAGGTGTTGTGGTGTTATAACAGGCTTCACGCTGAGTGTTGTCTGTGTTATAACAGGCTCATGGTGAGTGTTGTCTGTGTTATAACAGGCCTCATGCAGAGTGTTGTCTGTGTTATAACAGGCCTCACGGTGAGTGTTGTCTGTGTTATAACATGCCTCATGGTGAGTGTTGTCTGTGTTATAACAGGCCTCATGCGGAGTGTTGTCTGTGTTATAGCAGCCTCATGGTGAGTGTTGTCTGTGTTATAACATGCCTCATGGTGAGTGTTGTCTGTGTTACAACAGGCCTCATGGTGAGTGTTGTCTGTGTTATAACAGGCCTCATGTTGAGTGTTGTCTGTGTTACAACAGGCCTCATGCTGAGTGTTGTCTGTGTTATAACAGGCCTCATGCTGAGTGTTGTCTGTGTTATAACAGGCCTCATGCTGAGTGTTGTCTGAGTTATAACAGGCCTCACGGTGAGTGTTGTCTGTGTTATATCAGACTTCATGGTGACTGCTATCTGTGTTATAACGGGTTTCATGCTGAGTATTGTCTGTGTTATAACAGGCCTCCTGCTGAGTGTTGTCTGTATTATACCAGGCCTCACGCTGAGTGTTGTTGGTGTTATAACAGGCCTCATGGTGAGTGTTGTCTGTGTTTATAACAGACCTCATGGTGACTGTTGTTGTCTGTGTTATAACAGGACTCATGGTGAGTGTTCTGGACCTCACAAGCCTCATGGCGAGGTGTTGTCTGTGTTGTAACAGGCCTCATGGTGAGTGTTCTGGACTTCAGAGGCGTCATGGTGAGTGTTGTCTGTGTTATAACAGGCCTCATGCTGAGTGTTGTCTGTGTTATAACAGGCCTCATGCGGAGTGTTGTCTGTGTTATAAACAGGCCTCATGTGGAGTGTTGTCTGTGTTATAACAGGCCTCATGTGGAGTGTTGTCTGTGTTATAACAGGCTTCATGGTGAGTGTTGTCTGTGTTATAACAGACCACATGGTGAGTGTTGTCTGTGTTATAACAGACCACATGGTGAGTGTTGTCTGTGTTATAACAGGCCATACAGTTTCAGAAAACCACGGAAAAAGAAATCCCCTGTTTCTAACATCTGCAGGCTGTCAAGAGGAAGGGAAATAACTAGGTAGAGTGTGGGTAGAGGTACTGTGGAAGATGTTTTTCTTGAATTGGGAAAAAAACAATCCTCAATCATTATAAAATTCTGCCAACTCTGCAAAAATAAACTAAACACAACAGAAAAATCCAAAGCACTGACCAGTTCAATTTTGGGACCTAACTGCTCCAACATCTTATGAGCCGCTTCTGCTTTCCTCTGCAAAGCAAACATACATACATTTCTAAATACACAACAGCCCAAAAAAAATCCCAACATGTGATTTAGCTGGAAATTTGTTATCCCTTTAATTACCAATGAATTAAATTCCCAATACATGATTTAGCTGGAAATTTATGATCCCTTTAATCAACAATGAATAAAATTCCCAATATGTGATTTAGCTGAAAGCTTGAGATCCCTCTGATGATGCATAACCCTCACCAATATACCCGTCATATGAAAATTTGTGATCCCTGTAATGATGAATAATAATCAGCATTATGGGATTCAGCTGACAGTTTGTGATCCTGTAATGATGGATGACTAATACCAATGTATGTTTCAGCTGACAGTTTGTGATCCTGTAATGATGGATGACCAATACCAATGTATGTTTCAGCTGACAGTTTGTGATCCTGTAATGATGGATGACCAATACCAATGTATGTTTCAGCTGACAGTTTGTGATCCTGTGATGATGGATGACCAATACCAATGTATGTTTCAGCTGACAGTTTGTGATCCTGTGATGATGGATGACCAATACCAATGTATGTTTCATCTGACAGTTTGTGATCCTGTGATGATGGATGACCAATACCAATGTGTGTTTCAGCTGACAGTTTGTGATCCTGTAATGATGGATGACCAATACCAATGTGTGTTTCAGCTGACAGTTGTGTGATCCTGTAATGATGAATGACCAATACCAATGTGTGTTTCAGCTGACAGTTTGTGATCCTGTAATGATGAATGACCAATACCAATGTATGTTTCAGCTGACAGTTTGTGATCCTGTAATGATGGATGACCAATACCAATGTGCGTGTGATTCAGCTGACAGTTTGTGATCCTGTAATGATGGATGACCAATACCAATGTGCGTTTCAGCTGACAGTTTGTGATCCTGTAATGAGGAATGACCAATACCAATGTATGTTTTAGCTGACAGTTTGTGATCCTGTAATGATGGATGACCAATACCAATGTGTGATTCAGCTAACAGTTTTTGTTACCCTGGATGAGAACTATGCCTAATGCACCAATCAGCTGACAGTTGGTATCCCCTTTCATTATCATGGCTTCCAATGCCCAGTCAACAAGCAGTTGTGCTCCATGCAGTGTCCATCAATCTACATGTCAACTGACACCCCAATGGCAGCCACCCACCCTGTTCTCAGCGTAGATTATCTGTGCCAGGCTCTGGTTCTTGGTCTCTGGGGTGGGCAGTTCTGGCGTGGGTGGCTTCTCTTCAGGCCCCTTGGCTGTCTGCAGCTCCAGCTGACGCTGCCACCACAGAGGGGTCAGTCAGGTCCAGGTCAAGGTCAGTCATCGCTCACACAGCTAGTGTTGGTGCTAAGTTACAGCCTGTTTCTTTCTTTGAGTTAACAACAACAAAAAACTATACTATGAAGTTAAGTTTCTCTTATCATCAGTTACAGCCTGTTTGAGGTAACAAGAAGAAAAAATACTATGAAGTTAAGTTTCTCTTATCATTTCAGTTGTCATTATGGTTACTTCCTTTTTATTTGTTATTGTTGCACTGACTGAGTTGTTTGTGCTTTTCTTAAGTTTTAATCCGCATTTTCACTGACTCACAGTGTTTCTGTAATGCTATGTGAACAATCAATTCGCATGCGCGTGCACACACACACACACACACACACACACACACACACACACACACTCACACACACACACAACACACACACACAAAAAACACACAGAAACATGTGCACATGTGCACGCACACACACACACACACACACACACACACACACACACACACACACACACACACACACACCTCCTTTTTCTTCAGCTTGGCGATCTGCTGCTCCACAGAGGTGATTTCCCCATCCAGCTTGGAGATGTTCTGCAGCAGCTCCTCCTTGTACTGCCGGCTGGTAGAGTCCTCGGTGGGCAGGGTGGGGGAGATGGCCTCCACCTGCGGGGTGTACGCTGGCTCCTGGAACACACCACCACACTGACACAGCTGTTCAGAGCAAGTTACTTAGTTCTGAGAGGCCGGGGAGTATACAGCTCGCCGCAGCTGCAGAGGCCAAGCCGTGAATGCAGGTCAGGGAAAGGGGTGTTTTCTGCAGGCCGCTCTCTACCAGCCAGCTAATCATGCTGTACTCAGTGAACTGAATGTCATCTGTGCATAGCAGTCTGGCAGCAATGTGTTATGCATTGTTGAGCAGCCATTACAAATGGGGCTGTTGGATTGATAATTAGTGGTTGTCATGAAAAATGTAATATATTTATGCTCTTGACATGACTGAATTGGCGAATTCCCGACAATTCTTTTAATACCAAACTCAGCTAGTTTTATTTTCATGTAGATAACACAGATACGGCATGAAAGTTTGTACGCAAGTGGTCAGGCAGTAATAAAACAATGACAACAAACACTAAATTGTGCAAAAATAATGTCATCACTTTCTGGGTATTTAATTTTCCCTAATTAATTAGTACACAAGTTTGATACATGCCCCTGCTCGGACTTCAACAACAAAAAAATGTTGGGTCAGAAATGTTTAAGCCTTGTTTGTTCGCCCGTTCACTAAGTGTCTAGCGCGGGACGGAAAAATAAAGCTGTGCTGAATCAACCCTCTGGACGAAGAAGGGCAGAACCCTCATCACCAGCAAAAGAAAAACACAAAAAAGAAAGAAACTAAAGATAGAAACCAACAAAACATGGTTTTAAAAGTCATTGTTACGAATCCATCGAACAACGAAGACAAATGAACCAAAATTTGTCTTGTGATTTGTTTGTCCACGTTGTTGGGTGGAGTGATGATGATTACTTTTAACATTTGTTTATAGCTCCATCTTCAATGGCCTCTCTTTCCAACTAACAAAACATGGGTTGCTGACCCCACTGTGGACACCAGATCCACAGCCTGTAGAGATGGCCGTAACAAAGCATGGATTGCTGACCCCACCATGGACATCAGATTCACACCCTATAGAGAGATGGCCCTAACAACACATGGGTTGCTGACCCTACAGTGGGCACCACATCCACAGCCTGTAGAGATGGCCGTAACAAAACGTGGGTTTCTGTCCCCACCGTGGACACCAGATTCACAGCCTGTAGAGATGGCCACACCCTGGTGGTCAGCAGGAAGTCCTGTGGCCCTGCACGCTTTGTGAAGGGGCCAGGCACCAAGATATGGGTGCTGAGCAGCTGACAGTTCTAACATTGCTTGGCAGTTCGGGAAGCTGATGTCACGTGCTGTCCAACAGTGTGGTGCATCCCACTCACAACTGTGCAGGGAGATGACACTGCCCACTGTCCAACAGTGTGCTGCATTTCACTCATAACTGTGCTGGGAGATGACGTGCTGTCCAGTGGTGTGCTGCACCCCACTCACAACTGTGCAGGGAGATGACACTGCGCACTGTCCAACAGTGTGCTGCATCCCATTCCATTCACAATTGTGCAGGGAGATGATACTGCTGCGCACTATCCAACAGTGTGCTGCACCCCATTTCACAACTGTGCAGGGAGATGACACTGCACACTGTCCAACAGTGTGCTGCACCCCACTCACAGCTGTGCAGGGAGATGATACTGCGCACTGTCCACCAGTGTGCTGCAGCCCACTCACAACTGTGCAAGGTGATGACACTGCGCACTGTCCAAGAGTGTGCTGCATCCCACTCAACTGTGCAGGGAGCTGACACTGCGCGCTGTCAAACAGTGTGCTGCACCCCACTCACAACTGTGCAGGTTGATGACACTGCGCACTGTCCAACAGTGTACTGCACCCCACTCAACTGTGCAGCGAGATGACACTGCGCACTGACCAACAGTGTGCTGCACCTCACTCACAACTGTGCAGGTAGCTGACACTGCGCACTGTCCAACAGTGTGCTGCATCCCACTCACAACTGTCCTCTAGTTCACATTCTATGCCAGTGTTTCATCTACGCCACAGTGTTTTCATTTAATTATAGACATGAACTAGTAAGACGCAGAGCAGTCCTTTTCCTAATTAGATGCATACTGGTCCTTGTCCTAGTAAAATGCATGGTGGTCCTTGTCCTAGTAAGACACATGGTGGTCCTTGTTCTAGTAAGACACATGGTGGTCCTTGCTCTAGTAAGACGCATGGTGGTCCTTGTCCTAGTAAGACACATGGTGGTCCTTGTCCTAGTAAGACACATGGTGGTCCTTGTTCTAGTAAGACACATGGTGGTCCTTGCTCTAGTAAGACGCATGGTGGTCCTTGTCCTAGTAAAACACATGGTGGTCCTTGTCCTAGTAAGACACATGGTGGTCCTTGTTCTAGTAAGACACATGGTGGTCCTTGTCCTAGGAATAAGACACATGGTGGTCCTTGTCCTCGTACACATGGTGGTCCTTGTCCTAGTAGTAAGACACATGGTGGTCCTTGTCCGAGTAGTACACATGGTGGTCCTTGTCCTAGTAAAACACATGGTGGTCCCTTGTCCTAGTAAGACACATGGTGTCCTTGTCCTAGTAAAACACACAGTGGTCCTTGTCCTAGTAAGACACATGGTGGTCCTTGTCCTAGTAGTAAAACACATGCGGTCCTTGTCCTAGTAAAACACCTGTGGTCCTTGTCCTAGTAAAACACATGGTGGTCCTTGTCCTAGTAAGATACATCGTGGTCCTTGTCCTAGTAAAACACATGGTGGTCCTTGTCCTAGTAAGATATACATCGTGGTCCTTGCCCTAGTAAAACACATGGTGATCCTTGTCATACTAATAAGACACATGGTGATCCCTGTCCTAGTAATAAGACACATTGTGGTTTTTGTCCTGGTGGTCCTTGTCCCAGTAAGACACATGGTAGTCCTTGTTGTTAAATAGACACATGATGGTCCTTGTCCTAGTAAGACACACGGTGGTCCTTGTCCTAGTAATAAGACACATGATGGTCCTCGTCCTAGTAAGACATATGGTGGTCCTTGTCCTAGTAAGACACATGTTGTCCTTGTCCTAGTAATAAGACACATGATGGTCCTTGTCCTAGCATGGCATATGGTGGTCTTTGTCCAAGTAAGACACATGATGGTCCTTGTCATAGTAAGACACATGGTGGTCCTTGTCCTAGTAAGACACATGGTGGTCCTTGTCCTAGTAAGACACATGGTGGTCCTTGTCCTAGTAAGACACATGGTGGTCCTTGTCCCAGTAATAAGATACATAGTAGTCCTTTATCCTAGTAAAACACATGGTGGTCATTGTTCTAGTAAGACACATGGCAGTCCTTGTCCTAGTTGTCCTAGTAAGACACATGGTGGTCCTTGTCCCAGTAATAAGATACATAGTGGTCCTTATCTAGTAAGACACCATACATGCCTACTCCTAAAAATGAATTTCAGTAGCACGGACTCAAGATCAGTAGCGTTCATTTTGTTCTTTTTGAAACAGTTTGTGGAAAGAGTTAGTCAGGGTGTCATAATCAGCTCAACCTATGTATAAAATAAGACAAAAACTTTACCACCATGTTTTAATTACAGAAAATGTGCTGTCACAAATCACGCACTTTGCTTTTAAATCGTCAGAGTCCAATTTCACAAATGAAGGGAAATATGCCACTGTATTTGTCAAGGAACTTCTGTGATGGCCGATGCTTTTTTGATGCAGGTTCATCAGCATCACCAGTTGGCACATCCATTCGCTTTCGCTTTGTATTAGACACACCATGTTTCTCAAAACTTAAATTACTTGCGATATCCGGTTTAGTACTTCCACTTTCAAAAGCATCGTTGCTTGAATAACTGAGTTTAACATCCCTCTATAGCAGAAGCTGTTGGAGACGTACGCTATTCATCTGCTTGATGAAGACGGGGCTTTACGTCCCTTTACTATTCGGTGTTCTGCTTCTGCTTTCAAAAGCATCGTCTGCTTCAACTTGCAATCATTTCAAGTAAATTTTTGTTGAAAAATCTTTTTACCGTAATGAAAAATAAATTTCCCGTAATTGCCGTAGCTAGCTACTTCGTTTCTTTGTTAACTCTCTTGACAAGCGCGGCGGCCGCTAGCGCCCAACCGGAAATCACACAGCCAAAAGGCTGAGCGCCTGCCAGCGCCCGGAAAACACGTGGCAACAATGGGCGCTGCCATGTTTCTTGCAAAAAGGAAGTCTCACGAGAACGTGACTTCCTTCTTCCTTTAGCCATTTACTTCTGTTTGCAAAAAAAAAAACGCGAGTCAATGCGTACGAATTTTTAAAGTTCTGAGGTTAAAATGCTGTTTTTCACCATGGCTAACCTTGATTTCTGCCGTTCTATAATGAATTTTAGTGATGGATATACTGTGATTTATAGGATTTACAGCATAAGACTTAGTGAAAGTGCTGGGTAATGAAGCTCAGAGTGATCTAGATTTCGACTGGGATGAGGTTCCAAGTATGATGAACAACGATTCGGGAGAATGTTCTGAAGAAGATTTTTTTTTCCCCGAGTAAATGGCTCATGTGACATTCTTCAAACTTACGATACAGCAACATATATATTCGAAGGAATTTTAAAATTATTTTCATTTCATTATTTTCCTTCCTCTCTTTTTAAATATTTTTTTAATTGGGTAACCATGTTCAAATTACGGAGTTACCTACCTTGCCGATGGTTTTCGGCGTAACTAAGCTCCGATAAGTGCATACTGAAGAGGTTAATTGCCGTAGAAAATACGGAAGTTCAGTTGGGGTAGGCATGTATGAAATACATGGTGGTCCTTGTTGGTCCTTGTTCTAGTAAGACACATCATGCGCCTTGTCCTAGTAAAAACACATGTGGGTCCTTGTCCTAGTAAAACACATGGTGGTCCTTGTCCTAGTAAGACACATGGTGGTCCTTGTTCTAGTAAGACACATGGTGGTCCTTGTTCTAGTAAGACACATCGTGCGCCTTGTTCTAGTAAGACACACAGTGGTCCTGTCCTAGTAAGACACACGGTGGTCTTGTTCTAGTAAGAAAACACAGTGGTCTTGTTCTAGTAAGACACACAGTGGTCCTGTCCTAGTAAGACACAGTGGTCTTGCGGTCTTGTTCTAGTAAGACACATGGTGGTCTTGTCCTAGTAAGACACACAGTGGTCTTGTTCTAGTAAGACACACTGGTCTTGTTCTAGTAAGAAACACAGTGGTCTTGTCCTAGTAAGACACATGGTGGTCTTGTTCTAGTAAGACACACGGTGGTCTTGTTCTAGTAAGACACACAGTGGTCTTGTCCTAGTAAGACACACAGTGGTCTTGTCCTAAGACACACAGTGGTCTTGTCCTAGTAAGACACACAGTGTCTTGTCCTAGTAAAGACACACAGTGGTCTTGTCCTAGTAAGACACACAGTGGTCTTGTTCTAGTAAGACACACAGTGGTCTTGTTCTGGTCTTGTTCTAGTAAGACACACAGTGGTCTTGTTCTAGTAAGACACATGGTGGTCCTTGTTCTAGTAAGACACATGGTGGTCCTTGTCCTAGTAAGACACATGGTGGCACTTGTCCTAATAAGACACATGGTGGGACCTTTTAAAAGTAGGACATAGGCTGGCCCTTATCCAACTATCCAAATGTTAGGCAAAGTGTACACTTGAGCACACAGTCTGCATGCATTATGCATGTGCACGCACAGACGCACACACACACACACACACACACACCACACACACACACACACACACACACACACACACACACACACACACACACACACACACACACAAACCACGCACACACATACACACAACCACATGCAACACACACACACACACACACACACACACACACACTGCCTTACTGACCCGTTTGACTTCGACATCCACGTGGAGGGGCTGGGTGAGATCCACATGCCGTTCGGCCACAGCCAGGCGGGGTCGCTTGGGCTGAGAGGTGGAGCTGAGGGATGCATGTGAAGGGCCAGGCAGGTTGGTGGGCGCCATCACCGTCAGACTGTCCTGACCATAGTGCGAGTAACTGTCACCCCCTCTGCAACCAAACCACAACATGAACACGTCAGCAACTGTCTCTCACCCCTCTGCAACCAAACCACAACATGAACTTGTCAGTAGCTGTCACCCCCTCTGCAACCAAACCACAACATAAACATGTCAGCAGCTGTCACCCCCTCTGCAACCAAACCACAACATAAACATGTCAGTAGCTGTCACCCCTCTGCAACCAAACCACAACATAAACATGTCAGTAGCTGTCACCCCCTCTGCAACCAAACCACAACATAAACATGTCAGTAGCTGTCACCCCTCTGCAACCAAAACCACAACATAAACATGTCAGTAGCTGTCACCCCCCTCTGCAACAAAACCACAACATAAAGGTGTCACCCCTCTGCAACCAAACCACAACATGAACATGTCTGTAGCTGTCACCCCCTCTGCAACCAAACCACAACATGAGCATGTCAGTAGATGTCTCACCCCTCTACAACCAAACCACAACATAAAGGTGTCACCCCTCTGCAACCAAACCACAACAATAAAGGTGTCAGTAGCTGTCAACCAAAACCACAACAATAAAGGTGTCAGTAGCTGTCAACCAAACCACAACATGTGTCAGTAGCTGTCAACCAAACCACAAACATAAGGTGTCAGTAGCTGTCAACCAAACCACAACCAAACCACAACATAAGGTGTCAGTAGCTGTCAACCAAACCACAACATAAGGTGTCAGTAGCTGTCAACTAAACCACAACATAAAGGTGTCAGTAGCTGTCAACTAAACCACAACATAGGGGTAGCTGTGCTGTGGCATGGGTTATGTCCCATAGTGCCAATAGCTAACGAAAAAATGTTAATCTCTTTCAGAAATTCAATGATCACGTCAGTTGGGACATCTCTGAACAGACTTTTCACAGAGGCGTCCGTACAGTGTTTATGTCCCACATCATGCAAGTTCCAACACCCTACAAGAATATGTTTCACTGTGAGTGGAACATGACATGGAATGCACCACGGAGCTTCACCCTTTTAAAAGATAAGAATGAGTGTAAAACAAGTGGCCAGTATGCAAACAGCACAAGACTGTTTCGTCTTTACGGCCGCCTCGGGAACATGGTTAAAAACTCTTTAAATAGTTTTCTTGGGGAGGATTTTAAATAGTTTGTTATCCATCTGCGAGGTGTGTCCTCTTGTGGGTGGGTGTGGGTCTGTGTGTGTGTGTGTGTGTGTGTGTGTGTGTGTGTGTGTGTGTGTGTGTGTGTGTGTGTGTGTGTGTGTGTGTGTGGGTGTGTGTGTGTGTGTGTGTGTGTGTGTGTGTGGGTCTGTGTGTGAGGGGGTGTGGCTAGGAGTATGTTGGGTGTTTGTGTGTGTGTGTGTGTGTGTGTGTGTGTGTGTGTGTGTGTGTGTGTGTGTGTGGTGTGTGTCTGTGTTAGTGTGTGTCTGTATGCACTAATGGGTGCAAGTTCTCTGTGTGTGTGTGTGTGTGTGTGTGTGTGTGTGTGTGTGTGTGTGTGTGTGTGTGTGTGTGTGTGTGTGTGGAATTGCAGTGGTTACTGTTTCACATCTGCCACTCGTGGATATGGATGGGAGTTCGGGTTGTTACTGCTCATATTACTGATGATATTATATACCTGTCCAGTTGGAAGTGGGAGAGCTATCGATGTTGTTGTTACAGTTGGTGGTGCAGATGATGATGTTGGTGTGATCACCTGTCCACAGTGGAGTGATAGGCGTTGGTGCTAGTGCTGATGCTGTCGTTGATGACGAATCATCATGATGATGATGATGATGATGATGATGGTACTATATACCTATCCAGCAGGGAACATGAAGGGTGATACTGTTGTGACCTACCTGCCCAGATATGGTTGGGAGGAGTGTTTATGTTGGTTTTGGTGGTGTTGTGGGTGTTGGTGTGGTCCACCTGTCCTGATGTGGAGAGGGAGGGGTCCTTATGCTGGTGTTGTGGATGTTGTTGTGACCTCTACCTATCCAGCTGGGAGTGGGAGGGGTGTTGGTGGGGGTGGTGGTGGTGGTGTTGTGATGGTTGTTGGTACCCACCTGTGTAGATGGAAGTAGGAGGGGTGTTGGTGGTGGTGGTGGTGGTGTTGTGGTTGTTGTTGGTACCCACCTGTCTAGCTGGGAGTGGGAGGGGGTGTTGGTGGGGGTGGTGGTGGTGTTGTGGATGTTGTTGGTACCCACCTGTCTAGCTGGGAGTGGGAAGGGTGTTGGTGCTGGTGCTGGTACTGGTCTGCTGACAGCAGGGAGGGCCGCCTCTTCACCTGCAGCACCTCTGCCTCCCGCATCCGCGCCTCCCTGTGCTGCTGCTGCTGCTGCTGTTGCTGCTGCTGTTGGTGGTGCTGTTGCTGCTGGTCAAGGAACTCTCTCCTCTGCTCTGTCTGCTGCTGCAACATCATCATGAACATCATCATCAGACCATCATCATCATCATCACGATCATCATCACTATCATCCTCATCAATCATCATCATCATCCTCATCATCACCATTACCATCATCATCATCATCTTCATCACCATCATCATCATCTTCATCACCAACATCAGCAGCAGCGGCAGCAGCATCGTCATCACTATCACCATAATCATCTCTATCATCATCATTCTCATCATCACCATTATCATCATCATCAGCTGTGAGGACCTTGCCTGTCTCCCTGCTCTCTGGGTTAGAAGGTTTACTCATGTGTGGCAGGGATGACTGAGATGGGTTACAAGGGGGTAGGGTGGGGTTAGGAGAAAGACGCCACAGAGAGAGGAGGGAGGGAGGGGAGGGGCAGGGGGAGAAAAGACAGAGAGGAGGCCACAGAGAGAGAGGAGGGAGGGGAGAAAAGGGGAGGGGCAGGGGGAGAGTTCAAGAGAGTTCAAAACATGTATAATGAATGTGAGGATCACTCTCAAAGTGTAAGAGGCTTATGATTTGTTTAAATGTGTATGACTGTCGTCTGTTATTTTCAGGTGTTGCTTGTATTAATTTCTTTTTACATCTTAGCAAGGATTTGTTGCTGTTCCTGCTGCTGCTGCAATTGCTACTGTAAACTGAGCCTTAAAGCAAAAATAATAGCAAAAACAAAACAGAAAAAAGAACATGATGTATTTGTGACATGCAGATGCTCACAACAGATGGATTGTTCTGATGACTCTTTAAAAAAGACAGCTGGAACACAATGTCAAACAGATGTATGGTCTTCTCTGAACACATTTGCCCAAACAATATAAAACACAGGTGCGTTAAACTATGTGTTAGCTGCAACTACTGGTTTTCATTTTTTGTTCTAATCTGGACTGCTCGATATATCAACTAACCAAGATTCGTGGGAATGCTTTTCTAGACATACTTCCCTTCAAAGACATCCTTGTTGTTTATAGCTTGTTCAGCAAGCAGACTTCCCCTTTTCTAGCCTCAGCAACTGATGAACAGACATAGGTGAAAACTGTGTGAATGGAATCATCTGACCCCAGTTTAGGCGGTGGTAGTTTACCCTTAACACCCTTAACGTGGGTAATAGCTAGCACACATGCCTGTTTGCAGGGCACTCTGACACAGAACATGCTACACTTTCCCTTCCTGCCTTCCACTCACTGTAGTGAAGAAAGTGGCAACAGTAACATGTGCCTGGCACAAAGGTTACAGTGCTGATTTATCCTGTTATTCTTCACATGTTTCATGACAGCTAATGGGTGGGAAAACGGCATGGCTACATCATTTAAACAAGACAAATATTCAATTCCATGAATTTCTGGTATTTCTTAAAGCTTGGTTTTTTCCCTCATGATCTCAGAGTTACAGGAGAAGAAAAAAATGAGGGGGAGGGAGGGGAGGGAGAAAGGGGGATGAGGGGCGCATTTCTCCATGTCACAGAGGTTTCACTTTATCTTCAGATGACATGGCAGTCCAAAACATACACCAACTAAGTGTAACTAATCAGCCAAAGCAATCTGCCATGGGTACTAACATCAGACACAATTTAAACTATCTGAAACATACATTTACTAGGTGTAATTAATCAGCCAAAACAATCTTCCACAGGTACTAACGTAAAACACAATTTAAAGCATCCAAAACATACATTTACTAAGCTTAACTAATCAGCAAAACAATCTTCCACAGTTTCAGTTTCATCAATGAGGTGTCACTGCATGCGGACTTGTCCATATAGGCTACACCACATCCGCTAAGTTTTGAGACTACACACTGCGCATGATTTTAAGCTGATGGATAAATAAATTACATGATTTTAAGCTGATAGATAAATAAAAATTAACTATCAAAAAGATGAGAGAATTGAAGAAAAGTGTCTTCCACAGTTGTTGATATAAGACACAATTCAAAGAACTGATGAACGCATGAATAAATTTACAGACAACTGACAAACTGACTGATTTCTTTATTGGTTGACTGACTCATTGATAAAAAAAAATATCAATAAAAAGGTGCAAGGAAAAAAAGTAAATACCCTTCATATGCATGTCACACGTGCATGTGCACGCATGCCCCCCCCCCCCCCCCCCCCCCCACCACCCAGACACATACACACACACACACACACACACACACACACACACACACACACACACACACACACACATGCACACACACACACACACGCACACACACACTGGAAGAGGTCCGGGGTGGGGAGAGGACACAGTATAGGGTGGATGGAGATGAACAAGAACAAAAACAAAGAAAACCTACAAACAGGAAAGAAGGGAGCCAAACAAGGCACAGATAAAAGTCCTACATGACTATGGTTGGCTTCACAAATTTTGCGCATGAAGTTGCCCATGGAGGGGGAGAGGGTGGAGACTGCAGCCCCACCTCCCCCTTCCCCCGGCAGCCCCTTCTGGGAATTCCTCTCCTTCTGCCTTCTGTCCTCACCCTCACACACTGTGAGGCCAGGCTCCCACACATCTCGACCCTCACACCCTGCCTGCCTGTTCATAGGTTTACACTGTTCATGGGTTTACATTGTCACCATCAGCCTGTTCTCTGTTCATAGGTAACATGTGGTCCTTGATGCCTTCCACACATCTCGACCCTCACCATCTGCCCTGTTCTCTGTTCATGGGTTTACACTGTTAACATGTGGTCTTTGATGCCTTCCACACATCTCGACCCTCACCATCTGCCCTGTTCTCTTCTGTTCATGGTGGTTTACACTGTTAACACCATGTGGTCCTTGATGCCTTCCTTGATGCCTTCCACACATCTCGACCCTCACCATCTGCCCTGTTCTCTGTTCATGGGTTTACACTGTTAACATGTGGTCCTTGATGCCTTCCACACATCTCGACCCTCACCATCTGCCCTGTTCTCTGTTCATGGGTTTTACACTGTTAAGATGTGGTCCTTGATGCCTTCCATACAGCACCACCATGTGGGTCTCCACAGTTCTCTGGTCACGGTTTGAGGCTAAGCTAAATCACATATCCCCATCTGCAGGATTAACACAGCTCCCTGTCCGCAGGTGGAGGCAGAGCCATCATCACACAGTGACCTTCTGGTCCTTGATTCCATGATGCTACTCCAGAAATCTGAACAGTTCTCCCCTGCCACTGTCCACAGGTCAGGGCTGAGTCAAGGTCACACCAAGACCATCTTGTCTTCATAGGTTCCACACATTTCCTCCATAAGATCTCACTGATTCTTCTGATGAGCTACATAAAGCTGCAGCAAAGTGACCCTGGACCTCTCTGGTCCACCAGGATCTCACCAGCTTAATGCCCACAGGTAGGGGCTTAGCCCAGAGCGACACCCAGATTCTCTGCTCCTTGCTTCCACACATTTCCACCATGACTGTCTCAACAATTCTTTGTCTGAAGGTCAGGCTGGGGTGAGGTGACCACAGGAACTTCTTCACCCCCATCCTTTTCACCATACCTGTCATCACTGCTCTTTGAGAGACAGTTACATCATGTCACCATGTGACCTTTCAAATGTCAGCTGACCCCTAAATGACAAGCTGTTTCCAGGAAGGAGTCAGGACAGGTGATGTACATCAACCTCCACCATTCAGAAGTCAGTGAAGCCACAGTACACCAGCTCCATCTCCCCAGTCAGGCCCTGTGTCTTTCCACTCACAGAACACTGTCATCTGCTGATCATTCATGCCCCGTCTCTCTCCACTCACAGAACACTGTCACCTGATCATTCATGCCCTGTCTCTCTCACTTCATGCCCTGCTGATCCTTCATGCCCTGTCTCTCTCCACTCACAGAACACTGTCACCTGCTGATCATTCATGCCCTGTCTCTCTCCACTCACAGAACACTGTCACCTGATCATTCATGCCCTCATCCATCCAGAACACTGTCACCTGCTGATCATTTCCACTCACAGAACACTGTCACCTGCTGATCATTCATGCTGGCTTTCACTCACAGAACACTGACCTGCTGGCTTTCCAGACTGACCATCCAGTCACATCTACATCCAAACGTTTCACTCTCCACTATACCTCTCTATGTCTTAAATAAATGTCAGCGAACCGCCCAGAGAAACGTGGACAAACGAGTCACAAGACAACACACAATGCATTTCGACCTCTTAGGTCTTTCTCAGGCGAAACAAAAACGAACAAAATAACAAAAATGCACTTAGCTTTGATCGCTTCAGATTGCTTCTGAGTTCAGCGCAAGGAAGAAGGCGTTCAGATTGCTTCTGAGTTCAGCGCAAGGAAGAAGGCATTCAACGCCTTCTTCCTTGCGCTGAACTCAGAAGCACTCTGAAGCGATCAAAGCTAAGTGCATTTTCGTTATTTTGTTTGTTTTTGTTTCACCTGAGGAAGACCTATGAGGTAAAAATGCATTGTGTGTTGTCTTGTGACTCGTTTGTCCACGTTTCTCTGGGCGGTTCGCTGACATTTATTTAAGATTTGTTTAGATTTCTGCCTGCAGTCGTTTCACTTTGCAACTAACTCTCTATGTCTGTCAACCTCCATCCCTTAAGTATGAAGATATATGATAAATGATCAGTCTGTTTCTGCTGCTTTGAAGAGTAATGTCTGATGAGTATTCCTTTGCTTTTCTTCAGCTTCACAATCAGTTCTGTTCCTGAGGTGGCTCTGAACATGGACTGATCAATGTTCACCACACTGTTCCTCACAGCACATACCTATCAACTGACACCTGCTACTTTCCCAGCTGCTGAGTATTCTTTTCTTCTAGCAAACATCTGGTGTATTAATATGGTGTCAAACAACAAACAAACAAAACCTGATTTCCACACAGTAACTTTATCAAGGCCTCTGTGCCTGTCTTCTCTGTGAATTATTCTCACTCTGACTTTTACACACAAGTTCTACACTCTTTCCAGCAGAGCTCTTGGTGGAGGCTAAGGACTGGAGAATTCTTTTAATGGTGTGAGTCGAAAACCATGACCAACTAAACAACATAAACACACACACACACACACACACACACACACACACACACATGCAGGAAGTATTATAATGCTGGTTTGAAAATACCAACAACCCTCTGATAACTTTATTATTGTCTTCACTTCGTTTCAACAGCACTTCAAATGTCTGGCATATACACATTTCCTTTTGTTTAACTGATTTCTATTTTTTTTTTTTTTTTTTAAGTTCAAGTCACCAAAAGCCGTTTAACTGAAAATGACCATAACCATCAAGATAGGGCACGCATCATTTTATACATCCTGGGGTCCCCAGTCCCTGCCCCCACCACTGGAAGACTGTGCCTCTACCACTTTCCACTGTCTGTCTGCCCTGACCCACTAGAGGACTGTGCCTCTAACACTTTCCACTGTCTGTCTGCCCTGACCCACTAGAGGACTGTGCCTCTACCACTTTCCACTGTCTGTCTGCCCTGACCCACTAGAGGACTGTGCCTCTACCACTTTCCACTGTCTGTCTGCCCTGACCCACTAGAGGACTGTGCCTCTACCACTTTCCACTGTCTGTCTGCCCTGACCCACTAAAGGACTGTGCCTCTAACACTTTCCACTGTCTGCCCTGACCTACTTAAGGACTGTGCCTCTAACACTTTCCACTGCCTGCCCTGACCCACCACAGGACTGTGCCTCTAACCTTTCCACTGTCTGTCCTGACCCACTGGAGGACTGTGCCTCTAACACTTTCCACTGTCTGCCCTGACCCACCCAGGACTGTGCTTCTAACACTTTCCACTGTCTGCCCTGACCCACTACAGGACTAGCCTCTAACACTTTCCACTGTCTTGTCTGACCCACCACAGGACTGTGCCTCTAACACTTTCCACTGTCTGTCTGCCCTGACCCACTGGAGGACTGTGCCTCTAACACTTTCCACTGTCTGCCCCTGACCCACTGGAGGACTGTGCCTCTAACACTTTCCACTGCCTGCCCTGACCCACTGGAGGACTGTGCCTCTAACACTTTCCACTGCCTGCCCTGACCCACTACAGGACTGTGCCTCTAACACTTTCCACTGCCTGCCCTGACCCACTACAGGACTGTGTCTCTAACACTTTCCACTGTCTGCCCTGACCCACTGGAGGACTGTGCCTCTAACACTTTCCACTGCCTGCCCTGACCCACTGGAGGACTGTGTCTCTAACACTTTCCACTGTCTGCCCTGACCCACTGGAGGACTGTGCCTCTAACACTTTCCACTGTCTGCCTGCCCTGACCCACTGGAGGACTGTGCCTCTACACTTTCCACTGCCTGCCCTGACCCACTGGAGGACTGTGTCTCTAACACTTTCCACCTTTCTGCCCTGACCCACTGGAGGACTGTGCCTCTCACACTTTCCACTGCCTGCCCTGACCCACTGGAGGACTGTGCCTCTAACACTTTCCACTGTCTGCCCTGACCCACTACAGGACTGTGCCTCTCACACTTTCCACTGCCTGCCCTGACCCACTGGAGGATTGTTCCTCTAACACTTTCCACTGTCTTCCCTGACCACTGGAGGACTGTGCCTCTAACACTTTCTACTATCTGCCCTAACCCACCCACAGGAGGACTGTGCCTCTAACACATTCCACTATCTGTCTGACCCACTGGAGGACTGTGCCTCTAATACTTTCCACTGCTGCCCTGACCCACTACAGGACTGTGCCTCTAACACTTTCCACTGCCTGCCCTGACCCACTGGAGGACTGTGCCTCTAACACTTTCCACTGTCTTGTCTGACCCACCACAGGACTGTGCCTCTAACACTTTCCCACTGTCTGCCTGCCCTGACCCACTGGAGGACTGTGCCTCTAACACTTTCCACTGCCTGCCCTGACCCACTACAGGACTGTGCCTCTCACACTTTCCACAGCATGCTGCCCTGACCCACTACAGGTCTCTGTGTCTCTAACACTTTCCACTGCCTGCCCTGACCCACTAGAGGACTGTGCCTCTAACACTTTCCACTGCCTGCCCTGACCCACTACAGGACTGTGCCTCTAACACTTTCCACTGTCCTGCCCTGACCCACTGGAGGACTGTGCCTCTCACACTCCACTTTCCACTGCCTGCCCTGACCCACTGGAGGACCGTGCCTCTAACACTTTCCACTGCCTGCCCTGACCCCACTGGAGGACCGTGCCTCTAACACTTTCCACTGCCTGCCCTGACCCACTGGAAGACTGTGCCTCTAGCACTTTCCACTGCCTGCCCTGACCCACTGGAGGACTGTGCCTCTAACACTTTCCACTGCCTGCCCTGACCCACCACAGGACTGTGCCTCTAACACTTTCCACTGTCTGCCTGACCCACTGGAGGACTGTGCCTCTAACACTTTCCACTGCCTGCCCTGACCCACCACAGGACTGTGCCTCTAACACTTTCCACTGTCTGCCCTGACCCACTGTTTCTGTGCCTCTAACACTTCCCACTGTCTGCCCTGACCCCACTGGAGGACTGTGCCTCTAACACTTTCCATATGCCTGCCCTGACCCAATACAGGTCCGTGCCTCTAACACTTTCCACTGTCTGTCCTGACCCACTGTAGGACTGTGCCTCTAACACTTTCCACTGTCTGCCCCTGACCCACTAGAGGGCTGTGCCTCTAAATGTTTTCATTGTCTCCCATTCCTACGCTGCTACTGTAATTTCTGTAATCACAAACACAGCAGCTGTAACACAGGAGGCAACAGGTCTGCCATTCCTCCTCCTTTTTCTCCTCATCATCCTTCCATCCCCTCCATGCCCCAGCTTCACCATCCATACACTCTCTCTGACCCACTCCCACTCAAAAGCCCTCCTTAGCACCCCCCCCCCCCAAATATTCTCACTCCACTCCCACTCCACTCAAAAAAAGATGGAGTCTCTTGGACTGGATGACAGACAACAATGAAGCCAATTTGTCCTCCACACTTTCTCCTTCCTCTTCAATTGAACAGGGGTTTCTCTCTCTCTCTCATCTCTCTCTCTCCTCTTCATAAACTGCATGCCCACCTACCATTTTTTTTTTTAAAGATGAAAGTGTGAGAATGAAGTTGAAAAGGTACATTATGAGGTGCAAACACTTCTTCCTGCTCTCCCCTGTCTCCCTGTTCCAACCCCACCCCCAACCCCCCTTCACCCCCACTCTTCTCCCCCTCTCTCTCTCACATCACTAGGCCCTCTCTCCCTCTCTCCCACCCACATTTCCCCCCATCCCCACCCACTGCCTTCCCTGTCTGTCTCTCTACATATGATCTATGAAACAAGCACAGGTCATCAATTAAAACTGCACAATCCAATGTTTTGGAACTGCACTTTGTGTCACTCAAGACAAGACAATCAAATAAATACAATCACTCACATGTCCCCATGCTAACTTCTCTTCATGATGCCCCCCCTCTCACATACCATTAATTGACAAATGCCTTTTACTTCTTCCATATTGCCCCTATCTTCATTGACACTGAAGAAACACCAGCACAGTTTCTGGTATAATGCAACTGAGCCAGTCGCCCTCTGTCAGGGAAAACACATCACTAGCCCCCCCTCTGTCACAACACATCACTAGGCCCCCCTCTGTCACAACACATCATTAGGCCAACCTCTGTCAGGGAAACACAACACGTCACCAGGCCCCCCTCCGTCACAAGTCACTAGGCCCCCCTCTGTCACAACACATCACTAGGCCCCCCTCTGTCACAACACATCACTTAGGCCCCCCTCTGTCACAACACATCATTAGGCCCCCCTCTGTCACAACACATCACTAGGCCCCCCTCTCTCACAAAACACATCACTAGCCCCCCTCTATCACAACACATCACTAGGCCCCCCCTCTGTCACAAACACACATCACTAGGCCCCCCTCTGTCACAACACATCACTAGGCCTCCCTCTGTCACAACACATCACTAGGCCCCCCTCTGGTCACAGGAAATCACAAGGCACCCCCTCTAGCCCCCACATCACCCCCCCCCCCCCCCCCCCCCCCCCCCCCCCTCGTCCCCACACATCACTAGGCCCCCCCCTCTGTCACAACACATCACTAGGCCCCCCTCTGTCAGGGAAACACAACACATCACTAGTCCCCCCCCCCCACAACACATCACTTGGCCCCCCTCTGTCACA
>JADBJO010000137.1:600000-612500 GCA_016801955.1 Conus betulinus | reverse complement strand
ATGTTGCTGTTATTGTTTCATTCACACCCATCTCCCCCCCCCCCCCCCCCCCCCCCCTCCTCCATCCCCACTCTTCTCATTCACACCTATCTTCCCCCCCCCCCCCCACTCTTCTCATTCACACCAATTCCCTCTCTGTCCTGATGATCCCTCCTCCATCCCCATCTCTTCATTTGCACCATATTCCCTTTGTCCTGATGATTCCCCCTCCATATCCCCCTTCTCATTCACACCCATATTCCCTCTTGTCCTGATGATTCCCCCCCTCCATATCCCCCTTCTCATTCACACCATATCCATCCCCTCTTTGTCCTCATGATTCCCCCTCCATATCCCCTTCTCATTCACACCATATTCCCTCTCTGTCCTCATGATTCCCCCTCCATATCTCCCTTCTCATTCACACCATATCCCCTCTCTGTCCTGATGATTCCCCCTCCATATCTCCCTTCTCATTCACACCATATTCCCTCTCTGTCCTGATGATTCCCCCTCCATCCCCCCTCTCTTCATTTGCACCATATTCCCTTTGTCCTGATGATTCCCCCTCCATATCCCCCTTCTCATTCACACCATATCCCCTCTTTGTCCTGATGATTCCCCCTCCATATCCCCCTTCTCATTCACACCATATTCCCTCTTTGTCCTGATGATTCCCCCTCCATATCCCCCTTCTCATTCACACCATATCCCCCCTCTTTGTCCTCATGATTCCCCCTCCATCCATCACCCCCTTCTCATTCACACCATATTCTCTCTCTCTGTCCTGATGATTCCCCCTCCATATCCCCCTTCTCATTCACACCATATTCCCTCTCTGTCCTGATGATTCCCCCTCCATATCTCCCTTCTCATTCACACCATATTCCCTCTTTGTCCTAATGTTTTCCCCCTCCATCACTCCCCTCTCTCATCATACCATATTCCCTCTTTGTCCTGATGATCCCCCCTCCATCACTCCCTTCTCATTCACACCATATCCCTCTGTCCTGATGATCCCCCCCTCCATCGCCCCCTTCTCATTCACACCCATATTCCCTCTGTCCTGACGATCCCCCCTCCATCACTCCCCTTCTCATTCATACCATATTCCCCTCTGTCCTGATGATCCCCCCCCTGATCCATCCCCCCCTTATTCACACCATATTCCCTCTGTCCTGATGATCCCCCCTCCATCGCCCCCTTCTCATTCATACCATATTCCCTCTGTCCTGATGATCCCCCCTCCATCACTCCCTTCTCATTCATACCATATTCCCTCTGTCCTGATGATCCCCCCTCCATCACTCCCTTCTCATTCATACCATATTCCCTCCCCTGATGATTCCCCCCCCATATCCCCCCTTCTAATTCACACCACATTCCCTCTCTGTCCTAATGATTCACCCTCCATATCCCCCTTCTCATTCACAACCATCTTCCCTCTCTATCCTAAGGATTTCCCCTCCATCTCTCCCCCTTGTCATCCCCTCTGTCCCTCTCTGTCCTGATGATGTTCATCTCCCCCTCTCTGTCCTGATGATGTTAATCTCCCCCATCTCTCCTCCTCCCTCTCTCCCTGAGGATGTTCTGTCCATCCCCCCCCCCCCCCCCCCCCCAGTCCTCAAAATGTTCCATCTCCCCCCTTCTCTCCCCCCCCCCCCCTCTCTGTCCTGATCATGTTCCCTTCATCTCCCCCTTTCTCTCTCCCCCTCTCTGTCCTCATGATGTTCCATCTCCCCCTTTCTCTCCTCCCCCTCTCTGTCCTGATGATGTTCCCTCCATCTCCCCACTTCTCCTCCCCCTATCTCCCCTGATGATGTTTCATCTCCCCCCTTCTCCTCCCCCCTCTCTGTCCCAATTATGTTCCCTCCATCTCCCCCCTTCTCCTCCCCCCCCTCCGTCCCGATGATGTTCCCCTCCATCTCCCCCGTTCTCCTCCTCCCCCTCTATGTCCTGATGATGTTCATCCTCTCCCCCCTTCTCCTCCCCCTCTCTGTCCCGAAGATGTTTCATCCCCCCCCCCCCCCCTTGTCCTGATGAAGTTCATCTCCCCCCTTTCCCCTCCCCCCCCCCCCCCCCCCCCCCTGCCCCGATGATGTTTCCCTTCATCTCCCCCCTTCTCCTCCCCCCTCCCCCCCTGCCCCGATGACGTTCCCTCCATCCCCCCCCCCCCCCCCCCCCCCCCCCCCTGTCCTGATGATGTTTATCTCCCCCGTTCTCTCCCCCCCCCCCCCCTGCCCCGACGATGTTCCCTCCATCTCCCCCCCCCCCCCCCCCCCCCCCCTCTCTGTCCCTGAGGATGTTTCATCTCCCCCGTTCTCCTCCCCCTCTCTGTCCTGATGATGTTCATCTCCCCCCTTCTCCTCCCCCTCTCTGTCCTCATGATGTTCCCTCCATCTCCCCCTTCTCATCCCCCTCTCTGTCCCGATGATGTTCCCTCCATCTCCCCCTTCCTTCCCCCCCCCCCCCCCCCCCTCTCTGTCCCTATGATGTTCATCTCCCCCCTTCTCATCCCCCTCTCTGTCCCAATGATGTTCCCTCCATCTTCCCCCTTCTCCTCCCCCTTCTCTGTCCCTATGATGTTCATCTCCCCCGTTCTCCTCCACCTCTCTGTCCTGATGATGTTCATCTACCCTCCTCTCATCCCCCTCTCTGTCCCAATGATGTTCCCTCCATCTCCCCCCTTCTCCTCCCCCTTCTCTGTCCTGATGATGTTCATCTCCCCCCTTCTCATCCCCTTCTCTGTCCTGATGATGTTCATCTCCCCCTTCTCCCCCCCCCCCCCCCCCCCCCCCCATCCCCCTCTCTGTCCCCGATGATGTTCCCATCTCCATCTCCCCCCTTCTCCTCCCCCCTCTCTGTCCCTTACGATGTCCCTCCATCTCCCCCGCTCTCCTCCACCTCTCTGTCCTGGTGATGTTCCATCTCCCCCCTCTCCCCCCCCCCTCTCTGTCCCGATGATGTTCCCTCCATCTCCCCCTTCTCCTCCCCTGTCTCTGTCCCAATGATGTTCCATCTCCCCCCTTCTCCTCCACTCTCTCTGTCCCGATGATGTTCCATCTCCCCCCCTTTTTTCCTCCCCCCTCTCTGTCCCAATGATGTTCCATCTCCCCCCTTCTCCTCCATTCTCTCTGTCCCGATGATGTTCCATCTCCCCCCTTCTCCTCCCCCCTCTCTGTCCCGATGATGTTCCATCTCCCCCCCTTCTCCTCCACCCTCTCTGTCCTGAAGATGCAGACCTCCCTGGTCCAGTAACCTAAGATTAGCTTCACCTTTTATCCTCCCAAATCACAGGTTAATAAGAAAAGCAACACAAGAAACCTTAAAACGAGATTCTGATAGTAAGCTCTCTCTCTCTCTCTCTCTCTCTCTCTCTCTCTCTCTCTCTCTCTCTCTCTCTCTCTCTCTCTCTCTCTCTCTCTGGCTTAACGTGTGTGTGCGCGCACACACACATTTGTAAATACCCCATGTTTTATTTCAGCATGAGCATACTCGCATTGAGTACACTTGTCAAAAAAACATATTAGTGTGTGTGTGTGTGTGTGTGTGTGTGTGTGTGTGTGTGTGTGTGTGTGTGTGTGTGTGTCTGCGTGATCATGAGTGTGTGGATATGTGCTTGTGCGTATTTTATTCTGAATAATAATGGATATACATGCGCATTGTGTATTCCCGTCATAACATGTGTATTGTATGCGAGTCTCAGTGTCTATGTATTTGTGTGAGAGAGCGAGCAAGCATGCGTCTGTGTTTGTATGTGCATTTGTGTACATTACGTGTGTATGTCACTGTCTGACATCTGCATAATGAGTGTGTCACATATCATCATACGTTTATGACATGCATGCAATCTGAAATTGCCTATTTCACGCATTGAAAGTCATTTTCAATCGGCTTATCTTTGAAGCTATTTTTCCTTCAAAACAATCACAAGGTGCAGACTGATGGCAAAACACTAACGGTGCTTATTCCTTTCCTGATAAAACTGCAATGTCCCCTTCCAGTTTACAACCCATTTCATAATTCTTTTTCCAGTCTATCGTGCACCCCTTGTACGTAAAGTTTGATGATCCGACATCCAAATGCCTACAATTAGAGGACTGAGCCCCTAAGTTCCCCCCCCCCCCCCCCCCCCCCCCCCCCCCCCCCCCCCCCCCCTCCCTCTCTCCTCCCTCTCTCTCTCTCTTATGACCTTGTCATAAGACCTTTTGGTAATGACAATAAATATCAAAGTGTCGAAAGTGTCTCTCCCCCCTCCCTCCCCCTCTCCCCCCCCCCCCCCCCCCCCCCCCTCTCTCTCCTACCCTCTCTCTCTCTCTCTCTGTTTGCAGCACCAGGAGTTGATGGCGGGACTGCCAGCCTGCGTCCTGACTCGGCAGACATGCCACGTGACATAACGGCCACAGACCTTTGGCACTCCTAAAGCACTCGCTGAACCCCCCCCCCCCCCCCCCCCACTTTATCCTCCCTGTGACCCCCCTCCCCCCCCCCCCTACCTTAGTCAACAGCAGGACAATCAGTCCAACGCCGCGCCCCCCCCCCCCCCCCCCCCCCCCCCCCCCCCCCCCCCCCCCCCATATAGTTGGGGGTTATATCAAGCAGAGTCCGCAGATCCCACCTGTCATATAGTGGGGTTATATCAAGCAGAGTCCGCAGATCCCACATGGCGTGTGACATAAGGATCGTGACCTCGTGTCTTTCTTCACGGTGCACGTGGTATCTTTTCTCGGGGTGCACGTGACTTCACAGACCCCACACAGAGTGTGACAGAAAGGGACGTGACGTGGTATCTTTTCTCGGGGTGCACGTGACTTCACAGACCCCACACAGAGAGTGACAGAAAGAAACGTGACGTGGTATCTTTTCTCGGGGTGCACGTGACTTCACAGACCCCACACAGAGAGTGACAGAAAGGAACGTGACGTGGTATCTTTTCTCGGGGTGCACGTGACTTCACAGACCCCCACACAGAGAGTGACAGAAAGGACGTGACGTGGTATCTTTTTCTCGGGGTGCACGTGACTTCACAGACCCCACACACGAGTGTGACAGAAGGGACGTGACGAGCTGTCTTCTCTCGGGATGTACGCGACTTCACAGACCCCCACACAGAGTGTGACAGAAGGGAACGTGACATGGTCCTTTTTTTCGGACTGCCAGTGACCTCAGTGTGGGTGGGGTCACCATAGTGCTGGCGTTAATAGTATTGGGCTGACAGACTGCCTTCCTAAGCGGACCTCTCTCCCCCCCCAGTCAACGGGATGACAGACTGCCTTCCTCAGCGGACCTCTCTCCCCCAGTCAACGGGATGACAGACTGCCTTCCTCAGCGGACCTCTCTCCCCCCCAGTCAACGGGATGACAGACTGCCTTCCTCAGCGGACCTCTCTCCCCCAGTCAAAGGCTGTCCTCTCCACCATCTCGTCCCCGCACCCCTTCCACCACTAGCCCCCCCCCCCCCCCCCCTCTCTCTCTCTCTCTCTCTCTCTCTCTCTCTCTCTCTCTCTCTCTCTCTCTCTCTCTCTCTCTCTCTCGTGCGCGCGCATGCACACACACACACACACACACACACACACACACACACACACACACACACACACACACACACATAAGGAGGAGACAGCCATCTACGTCAGCACAAATGAAGGGACTCAGAAGAAAGACAACAGCCACGTACAGCAGATGAAGTAAGGTAGGAGAAGACAGCCACGTACAGCACATGAAGTAAGGTAGGAGAAGACAGCCACGTAGAGCACATGAAGAAAGGTAGGAGAAGACAGCCACGTACAGCACATGAAGTAAGGTAGGAGGAGACAGCCACGTACAGCACATGAAGAAAGGTAGGAGAAGAGAGCCACGTACAGCACATGAAGTAAGGTAGGAGAAGACAGCCACGTACAGCACATGAAGTAAGGTAGGAGAAGACAGCCACGTACAGCACATGAAGTAAGGTAGGAGGAGACAGCCACGTACAGCACATGAAGTAAGGTAGGAGAAGACAGCCACGTACAGCACATGAAGAAAGGTAGGAAGAAGACAGCCACGTACAGCACATGAACGAAGGTAGGAGGAGACAGCCACGTACAGCACATGAAGAAAGGTAGAAGAGAGCCACGTACAGCACGTGAAGTAAGGGAGAGGAAAGACAACCACGTACAGCACATGAAGAAAGGTAGAAGACAGCCACGTACAGCACATGAAGTAAGGTAGGAGAAGACAGCTATCTCTATCTGTGCAGATGAAGGAAGACGGAAGAAGACAGCCATCTTCATCTGTGCAGATGAAGAGAGACAGAGGAAGACAGCTATCTCTATCTGTGCAGATGAAGCCAGACTGAAGAAGACAGCTATCTCTATCTAGGCAGATGAAGGGAGACAGAAGAAGAAGACTGCCATCTCTATCTGTACAGATGAAGCGAGACAGAAGACAATCATCTCTATCTGTGCAGATGAGAAGACGAGACAGAAGAAGACAGCAATCTCTATCTGTGCAGATGAAGCGAGACAGAAGACAACCATCTCTATTTGTGCAGATGAAGCCAGACTGAAGAAGACAGCCATCTATATCTGTGCAGATGAAGGGAGACAGAACAAGACAGCTATCTCTCTCTGTACAGATGAAGGGAGACAGAAGAAGACAGCTATCTCTCTATGCAGATGAAGGGAGACAGAAGAAGACAGCTATCTCTCTCTGTGCAGATGAAGGGAGACAGAAGACAGCTATCTCTCTCTGTGCAGATGAAGCGAGACAGAAGACAGCTATCTCTGTCTCTGCAGATGAAGGGAGACTGAAGAAGACAGCCATCTCTATCTGTGCAGATGAAGGGGAGACAAGACAGCAATGTCTCTCTGTGCAGATGAAGGGAGACAGAAGACAGCTATCTCTATCTGTGCAGATGAAGAGAAACTGAGGAGAAGAAACCATCTATATCTGTGCAGATGAAGGGAGACAGAGAGAAGACACCATCTATATCTGTGCAGATGAAGGCAGACAGGGAGAAAACTGTCATCTACATCTGTGCAGATGAAGGGAGACAGAGGGAGAAAACAGCCATCTACATCTGTACAGTTGAAGGGAGACTGAGGGAGAAGACAGCCATCTACTCTGTGCAGATGAAGGGAGACTGAGGGAGAAGACAGCCACCTACATCTGTGCAGATGAAGGGAGACTGAGGGAGAAGACAGCCACCTACATCTGTGCAGATGAAGGGAGACTGAGGAGAAGACAGCCACCTATATCTGTGCAGATGAAGGGAGACTGAGGGAGAAGACAGCCACCTACATCTGTGCAGATGAAGGGAGACCGCTGGATGCTGAATGTAGTGAAGGCGATGCAAGGAGAGACAAAGAGCCATCATAACTCACTCAGTGCATGAGGGGGCGGGGGAGGGAGTGAGGGGACAGGGGCAGGCAGGCAGGCTAGCATGAAGCGAGCAACAGGTGCAGGGCAGGAGTGACTGCAGTGCCAGTGGCCTGGAAAGGGTTAACGGGTGCAGCGCCACTTGCCACCACATGTCCACCTTTCACACCTGTACACCACTCACTGCCATGGCCCGCCTGCCTTCTCCCCTCCCCCACACCACCACAGCAGAGAGAGAGAGAGAGAGAGAGAGAGAGAGAGAGAGAGAGAGAGAGAGAGAGAGAGAGAGACAGACAGACAGACAGACAGACAGACAGACAGAGACAGAGACACAGAGAGAGAGAGGAAGCGAGACAGACAGGCAGACAGCCAGCCGCATGCAGACAAGACAGACAGGCCTGCTGAAGCTGTGAGCAGATGACTGTGGCTGATCTCCCTTTACGTCCGACGGTGTGAAGACGAACAAGCCGCGCACGTGACTTGCTGATCCAATTAGCTTGTACCCAAAACTCGGTACTTCACATACAGGAAAGGCCGATACATTACCTCAAACACTCGGTACGCAAACAAACTCCTGTTAATGCTGGTGCACGCGCGCGCGCACACAAATATTACACACAGATGCCCAGGCTCACACGCAGACAGACACACACTCTCACTCTCTCTCTCCTCCCCCCACCTCCCCTCCCTATCCTTCCCCAGGTTTCTTCTCTTCTTAAGACCAGACGTAGAAGCGGAGAGAGAGCGAGAGCGAAGGAGGGGAAAGAGAGAGAGAGAGAGAGAGAGAGAGAGAGAGGGGGAGAGAGAGAGAGAGAGAGAGACACAGAGACAGAGACAAAGACAGAGAGGACGACAGACAGACAGACAGACAAGAGAGAGAGATGGGGAGGAGGGAGGAACAGGCAGGCAGACAGAAAGGGGCAGAGACAGTGAGACAGAGACGAACAGAGACAGACAGAAAAACAAAGGGACAGACTGACAGAGAGGGACACACACACACACACACACACACACACACACACACACACACACACACACACTCACTCACTCACACTCTTTCTCTCTGTCTCTCTCTCACACACACACTCTCTCTCTCTCATCAGACAGACGTGCAGACAGAGACAGACAGACAGATAGGGACAGGGACAGATACAGACAGACAGCGAGAGACAGACATATGTAACCACACACACACACGGGGGGGGGGGGGGGGGGGGGGGGGGGGGGGGGGGGGGGGGACAGACAGAGGCGGACAGACAGACAGAAGAAGGAAAAAAAAAGCAGCAAAACGTTCGTTTGCAGCGCAGAAAAAAAAAATGCTCTAAAAAGGATATTTCACACGCAGTGAGATCTCGAAATGGATGACGAGGGAGGGGGAGGGGAAGACGGGGAGTAAGGGATGGGGTAGGTCAGGAGTGGAGAGCCGGTGGGAAGGGTGGGGGTGTAGATCATGATGTTACATCCGTATATGAGTTTGTGTGCGTGTGCGTTTGAGAGAGAGAGAGAGAGAGAGAGAGAGAGAGAGAGAGAGAGAGAGAGAGAGAGAGAGAGAGCGTGTGTGTGAGAGAGACAAAGAGTATGTGAGTGTGTGTTTATGTGTGTGTGTGTGTGAGAGAGAGAGAGAGAGAGAGAGAGAGAGAGAGAGAGAGAGAGAGAGAGAGAGAGATGCGTGCGTGCGTGCGTGTGTGTGTGTGTGTGTGTGTGTGTGTGTGTGTGTGTGTGTGTGTGTGTGTGTGTGTGTGTTCATGCAGGCGCATGTGCAGTGTAGCTGTGACAAATTGAAAGGGATAAGAGTGTTAAGGCAATACAAGCAGCAGTGTCTGACCAATAAGACTGTGTGCATTCTGTCAGTTTCTTCCTTCTTCGTGCCGTTGACAAGATCCTCCTTTGACAAGATCCTCCTTCAGGGGACATAGTCCATGTTTCCTGACATTATGTTACGCTGTAAACAGGAGCAGTTATTTCCCTTGCACGAAGAGATCGCTCCGATGCCCAGAGCGCGTCTTGCTCAACTCAACAATACTGTCTTGTTCTATTTATCGCTCAGTGGTTACAGCAGGTCAGAGGTTATATCATCACATCATTATGTTACCATATCATCATTACCACCAACAACAATCATATCCCAGTGGTCACAGCAGGACACAGGTTATATCATCACATCATTATGTTATCATGTCATCATTACCACCAACAACAATCATACCCTAGTTTGTCACAGCAGGACAGAGGTTATATCATCACATCATTATGTTACCATATCATCATTACAACAACCAACAACCATCATAATGAGAAGAAGCTACAATTCTTTCATCTTATTCTTGGCATAGCGGGGTGCAAAAAAAAAATGCATTGATACCAGAGTCAGCTTGCGTGCATGCAAAATAAGTCATGCACACACACACACGAACATGCACACACTTCATGTTGCTTAAAGGCCAGGCGACCACAACAGTCTATATCAAGGCTGTATTCTCATCAAAGCCCTTACCCAGTTTATGGGGAGAAAACAATTAATCAAATCAAATCAGATCAAATGTCACACACACACACACACACACACACACACACACACACACACACACACACACACACACTCACACACAGCATGCACGCGCTTGTTTCTTCTCTCTCCAAGGCTGAAGTTCAACAGACCACTGGTTTTTCCCCATGTCTTCCTTCTTCACTGCTGTAGGCTTCATCACACACTTCCTTTTTTGCTGTAACCTTCATCACACGTCTTCCTTCACTGCTGTAGGCTTCATCACACGTCTTCCTTTTCTGCTGCTGTAACCTTCATCACACGTTTTTCCTTCACTGCTGTAGGCTTCATCACACGTCTTCCTTTTTCTGCTTCAACCTTCATCACACGTTTTCCTTCTCCTGTAGGCTTCATCACACGTCTTCCTTTTCTGCTGCTGTAACCTTCATCACACGTTTTCCTTCACTGCTGTAGGCTTCATCACACACGTCTTCCTTTTCTGCTGCTGTAACCTTCATCACACGTCTCTTCCTTTTCTACTGCTGTAACCTTCATCACACGTTTCCTTCACTGCTGTAGGCTTGATCACACGTCTTCCTTTTCTTTTGCAAGCTTCACACGTCTTCCTTTTCTGCTGCTGCAAGCTTCATCACACGTCTTCCTTCCTTTTCTACTGCTGTAGGCTTCATCACACGTCTTTCTTCTCCACTGCTGTAGCCTTCATCACACGTCTTTCTTCTCCACTGCTGTAGGCTTCATCACACGTTCCCTTCCACACTGCTGTAGGCTTCATCACACGTCTTCCTTCTCTTCTGCTGTAGGCTTCATCAAACGTCTTCCTTCTCCACTGCTGTAGGCTTCATAACACGTCTTCCTTCTCCACTGCTGTAGGCTTCAGTCTTCTTCATCACACACGTCTTCCTTCTCTACTGCGTAGTCTTCATCCTTCTCTCTACTCCTGTAGCCTTAATCACATGTCTGATGCACAGATTTTTGAAGTTTGATGCTAACTTTACAGCTTGATGCAGACTTTGCAATTTGAGGTGCAGATTTTGCAGTTTGATGCACACTTTGACGTTTGATGCACAGACTTTGCAGTATGATGCAGACTTTGCAGTCTGATGCACAGATCTTGCAGTCTGATGCAGACTTTACAGTTTGATGCAAAGTCTTTGCAGTCTGAGGCACAAACTTTGCAGTTTGATGCTGGCTTTGCAGTCTGATGCACAGTCTTTGCAGTTTGCCGTGCAGATTTTGCAGTTTGATGGAGATTAAAGTCTGATGCAGAGACTTCGCAGTTTGATGCAGACTTTGCAGTCTGATGCACAGATTTTGCAGTTAATGCTGACTTTGCAGTTTGATGCACAGACTTTGCAGTTTGATGCACAGATTTTGCAGTTTGATGCAGAAACTTTGCAGGTAGATGCACAGACTTTGCACTTTGATGCACAGGCTTTGCAGTTAGATGCACAGACTTTGCAGTTTGATGCACAGACTTTCACTCAGAGGGTACCCCAGGGATACACATTTCACGTTCATAAAATCTAATTCAAATTTTACATTTCCACTCAGATTAAGAATTTTTGTTTTGCTTATGAAAGGAAACCAATTCATTTTCATTTCATCAGCAACTGTTATGCATTAAAAATCATTTCTTTCTTTACATCAAAAATGTTAACTGCCAACAAGATGAAATAGTGACTGTTAACAGGTCCTGTCTTTTTTTTTAGCAAATTTTCATTTTCAAGTAATGGTGTTGCTTTTATTTTTGCTTCAACAATTAAACTATCAACAAAATTTCATATTATTTCTGAGTCCAATCATTCACAATACATAACTATTCATTAAAGAGCAAATCTTTAAAAGAATTAATGAAGAGAACCTGGAACTCGCCAGCTCACTGGAAAAGGCTCAGATCAGAGGCCTGTTTTTCACCTAGGTCTCTCACACACACACACACACATGTACACATATACGCGCGCACACACACATGCACACACACACACACACACACACACACATACCACACACACACACACACACACACACACACATGCGCGCACAGTGAAAGAGAGAAAGAGGAGGGGGTGATGGGGGTGAAATAAAGGATTGGGTGGAGGACAGGGACACAGACACCAAGTTGAGAAAAAAAACATGACTTCATCTGAAATCTAAAAATACATATTAATGACGCACACCAACATGGCAGAACAAGGCAGACTGCTCAGGACCTTGTTTCCTTAAATAAAATTAAAAAAAAGAGGAAGGGAAGGGGGAGTGAAAGGGAGGAGGGGGTAGATGGGGTGAAGTAATGATGGGGTTGGTGAGGGGAGACAGCTACAGATTGAAGCAATCACAGTAAAAGACACGTAATCTTGATTAGCAAAAGGACAGCGTGGCATATCTCCAAAGAAAAGATCCACTAAATTTAATCAAATCACAATGATGAAATTGATTTATACACCGATCAATGAGACGTGTCTCAGTCTGCATCCATGTAAACCATTCCGTCTATGTACATGCGTTTTGTATGAAGGTGTGTAATGGCAAGCTTGCGTGCAGGCATACACACAAACATTCGGAGATATAAATACATCAATCCATCCACCTATACACACATATATTTTGTTTTCACACACACACACACACACACACACACACACACACACACACACACA